>CM028925.1:11110000-11320000 GCA_016801845.1 Polydactylus sextarius
TTAATAATAAATCATGAAACGTCGCCTGTCGTCTGCAGGAAACAGATGATTTAAATGATCAATGATGATGATTTTGATACAAACACCAGACTCACGTTATCGATCAGTTTCACCAGCTCGTTTCTGCTTTTAAAGACGAATCGTTTAGTTTAAAAAATAAAAAAGACAAAGACAATTAATCATCAAAATTACATTTCATCAAACGACAAACTGATTCATTGTTTCGGCTGTTTTCACTTGACTTTACCTTTAAGGCAAAGTTTTTTATTTTATTTTCTAAATTAACATCGACATGTTTTATTAACCAGATATTGAAGCTATTAAACTATTAATTATTGATGAGATTTGTTGGTTCAGAGACAAACAGACGAGCAGATCAGTTGTTCTTATGATTCATTTATAAAACATTTAAACTTTAATCACTTTAATAAAGGGTCCTGTTAGTAAAGTGTTACCAAAAAGAAGAAGAAGAGAAACCAGGAACGTTTTCACTAAAGTGTGAAAACGTCGGGAATCTGGAGAAAAAAAAACACTTTCTCACATTTGCCTCTGAACACACTGAGGATTGAGAACCACCTGTTAGTCGACTGATAGATGCAACAGCTGCACTTCTGCCTGACCTCCATCCAACACACACACACACACACACACACTCTAACTGCTGACACACACACACACACACACACACACACATTTCCATTTCTACAATCAGCTGAACTGTCCAAGAGAAACGATTTACCGTCAGTTTACAACAAAATCCGCAAAGAAAAAGAAAAAATAAATGAGATAAGTTGAAGTGATTTGTCACATTTTTACACATTTATTGAACAAATAATACAGTCGGGTACATGTCAAAGTGTGTATGCGTGTGTGGAGGGTTACACAGCGGTCGTTACTGGAGGTGATTCAGGGATGGAAGGTGGAGGCGTCGCTCCGTCAGGTCCCGACGTCTCCACCTGATTTTAGAAACAGAAAACAAAACAAACCGTTAATGATGATGTGATTATTTATGCAGAAATGGTTGAAAGATGAAGTGGTGGTGGTGGTGTTGGGGGCATGATGCTCCCCCACAGGGTGAAACTGGGAGAATGTGTTTGTAGCGTGGGCGGCCATGTTTGAGCGCCAGCTGGAGGCAGACGGGGGACATGACTCCCTACCGCCTGCGGCCGGCTCAAAAACAAAAAAAACACTGCTACCGCCGCCGCCACCGCCACCGCCCACGCCTCGCTGCCTTTATCAACCGTACACACACACACACACACACGAACCCTTTAACTTTACAGTTGAACACATTACAACACCGCAGCTTTAACAGCTCTTTAAAACTGTCTCATAAAAAAGTTGCTGTTATTTATTATCGTGTTCAAACCTGCAGAGAAACATTATTTGTGATTTGATATTTAAAAAAAAAAAAACTTCAACAATGATTCAAATCAGCTGTAGTTCTTATGAAACCTTCATTTAAAAACACGTCACGTTTCTCTTCTTTCTTCAACGACACAAACAGTAAAATGAACAGTTAGTTCACTTTGTTTCTTCATTTTTAAAATGGACTGTGAATCTCTGCATTAAACGGTTCAGATGATCTGTGTTAACGCTCCGTTTGTTTACAACCTGTCTACTGGGGGTTAGTGTCCAGCTGGACGTCACTGCCACAATATGGTGACAACGTTAGTAAACAGAAAAACAAGAGCCGTGTTTTAACAAACACGATTAACCTTTAAAGTCTCTTTCTTTGACGTAAGACACTAAAATAATGATACAAACACACAAACTAAACTATAATTACATTGTGTCCAGTGTTTTAATACCTGATATCACAGCAGGAGCAGAAATCCTAAGATCCATAAAATATCTCTCGAGGGGAGTTTGACTCACGACTCCTGACCACCGATCACTTTAAAGAAAACTACCACAAAGTGTTTTCACTCCAGCCCTCGTCCTGTTTGACGTCACGACATAAAGAAGAGACAGATATTTATCTGCAGATGTTGAATATGACGGGAAAAAGACAGCGTCTGGTTGTTTCACAGACAGAATAAAAACAGTCATGTTCTCTTCCTGTCACTGAGTCGTCGAGGGGAAGTCTGTGCATTAGGCTCCGTTTGTTTACACGTAATTAAATTACTGCCGTATAAACGTCCTTCAGACTTAGGTTTTACATCTGTTTCAGTTTATAGCTCCTCTGCTGATTAGTGGTAGTGAATCTCTGTAAATACACGGGACAAAAAGGACGAGACGGCCGCCCTCTGAAACGTCACACGTACCATCGACACGACAAACATTACAGTGTGTGTCAGGTGAGAATATGGAGCAGCGTCCTCCCAAAACCATAAAACCAACGTCTGCATGCTAATCCTTCGCTTGTAAAACCTCCAGAGGGACGTGATCCAAATATCCAACAATTTTAACGTCGCTACAACTCTTAAATCTATACCTTTATATTAAACAAGATGCTGTTTCCATTCAATTCCCCTAAATAACCCAATGTCTGAAAATAATATGTAGGCCACAGACCACAGTACGTCATCGGCTGCCAAATCAAGTGTGTCTATTAATGACTACATCTTTTTTTTTTTTTTTTTATTACGCAATCAGTGATGCAGAGAGAATGCCAGAAAGGCTGCAGCTAAAATATATTTCGCCTAGATGCATCCGTCCAAATTTAACTCGTAGCCTAGTTTGAATCTGAAGAATTTCTCCGTCTTCTTTAGAGCTTCAGTCAAACTTAGTTACGTTCAAACACACACAAGTGTCACAATAGAAAAAAAAAAAAAACAACTCAGACCTGCTGAGGTTTAAAAATACTTCCTCACATCTTCAAATCAAGTGCCTTTGATGACAAGTTGAGGAAACGTTTGTCCTTCACGAGGAGAAGTTGTTTTTGTGCCAAAAGTAATAAAAGCAAAGTAATAAAAAAAAACCTCTGGTTACATTGTGATGCAGCAGCAGCAGTCAGGGTGCATCCTGGGATAAATGGAGGTGGTGCAGACAGTCATTTGGACAAGTTTCCAGCGTTTAGACCGGACCGATACAAGTGTGTGTGTGAGGTGAAAACACAGACTTTTGTTTGTTGTTTCTCTTACCAGTTTCTCTGCTCGCTGCCTCAGTTTCCTCCAGACTGTGTGATGCGCCTGAAGAGGAAAGAAAAAAAAACAAACGTGACTTGACTTGCAGACTCATGCAGACGACAATAAACCATTTTTATTGTTCTATACTCTCACGGGCAATTATTGATATTAGAAGGACGATTAAATGTCCTTTGTCGTTTGATTTTTCTTCCATAGTAACAGAGACTTCGTTAACAGCCTCTGACTTCACTCGTATCGTTATGATCTCTGTTGTCACAGTGTAGCATTAAGAAACAGAAATGATGGTTTTTAAAGTGGAGCCACGTTGTCGTGACGTCTTCCTGATCTCACACACAGTTGGTAAAAAATACATGTTCAGCAAAAAAAAACCTGAGGATTTATTAGAGGAGATGCTCCGTCGCTGCGTGGCTCCATAAATCTCTCTACAATCAATTCTCTCATAAAATTCAGACCTTCACAGGACGAGACGGACTCCCTCCTCAGACCAAATAAAATTCAACACAGACTTCTCCCTCGTGTTCGTACCTGCAGCTGCAGAGGCAGAGAGATGCCCTGCGCCCGGCGCTGGAGACCACACGGTCCCGGTTCCAGACTGTGGATCGCCGTCAGCTCGTACTGAGAGCACAGACCAGTTCTGGCCACTAGAGGGCCCCCACTCAGCAGCACATGGTCACCACATCTACACGACAGCAGTGAGAGGTTGTAGATGGTTGTGAACGTGATCACACTTTAACAGAGAAATAAACCAGATCAAAACACACGTATCATCACCTGTAGAGCATCACGGTGCCTTTAGGGTTTTCTGCTGCTTTCTGTTCCACCTCCTCCTGTTTGTACCTGAGAGAGAAGCAGTTAGAGACTTTCCTTTCCTCATAGATGGTTTTGTTTATTTATTGTAAAATAATTCAGCTCATCACAGCTGCTGTTTGGATATTTCTGGATTAGTTCCTTCAGTTTACCTGCTGTGAGAGAAAACCTCCAGCGCCACAGAAGGAAACACCTCCAGAGGCTCCCAGACCAGGTCCTTGTGGATCAGCTGCTGAGCTTGTTGTGTCAGAGACCGCAGCGACGCCTGCAGAGATAAATAAATAAATAAATACCACCGCGCTGAATTACAAACATAATTCTGTTACTTACACCCACACGAGAGCAGGCGTCCTATAATCAAAAGATTAAACAAAAGAAGCATCTCTGAGTCATCCCTCCTCTGCAACTGCTGCTGATAAAAGAGGCTTCACTTCAAAGGTGAATTCAAACCTTCACAGTGTGAAACATCATTTCCAACAAAACACCAGACATTTCACACACAAACTTCTCTTTGTCAACAGTTTTCAACAAAATACTCAGAACCAGGGCAAGTTTTAAACAAAACAAGACAACAACAACTTTATTTAACAAACAACAAACACAGAAACGATGTTGGACGTTTCTTTGTTTTCATACTTTTACCAACATGAAGTGAAAGAGGTGGATCAATGAGACTCAAACACATAAAATCACTTTAACCTCCTGAGACCTGGTTCTAGTGTTGAATTATTGTATCAGTCTTCACAATTACACACTCACACTCACACACACACACACACACACACACACACCTCAGAGGGCGTCCATGAGTCCAGCTGAGGGTCGAGCGCAACATCACAGCAGAAAGCTCCTGAAGTAACTGCAGATAAACACGTGAAGCAGAAACAAAAATCAAAATTAAACAGAATAATTCTCATTAATTTACTTGTAATAATTATGTTGTGTTCAGTCACAGAACAGTCCAGATACTAAATATCTCTGCTCTGACATGAAGAGAAGCTCTTGTACCTGGAACCTCTGGTGTGTTGAGCAGCTTGACGGCGTATTCGTCTTTAAAGGCAGTTTCCAACACTTGACCCAACAAGGCAGCACATGAACGCCAGTAGGCCTGGAGACATAGGAGGAGATGGTTATTATCTTATTTATAAAATATAAAATATAACACAAACGTCTGAGACCTGGTTGTACCTGGTTGACGGGCGTTGGGTCGTTGTCTTTAAATGTGAGCAGGGAGAGTGAACACGAGTGTGTGAGCGGCTGATGGAGCGGCCACACTTCTCCATCGACCAGGGCCAGAGCCGAGCTGGTCACATGATGCTCCGTCAAGTCTGAGGGTGACGCAAAACACGTAACGTCACGTGATTTAAACGTGCGGACGGAGCTGATTACAGTTTAAAGTCTGAAGACCCAGAGACTCACGTCTGGCGCAGCTCAGCGGCGTAGAAATCCCCCGGTTCATGACGAGCAGCGTGCCGTCCAACCCCGAGCCTTTCACGGAAACCTCGATCTTCTCGATGCGAGGATACAGAGCTCGCTGTCTCGCCTGCTCTCTGGAGAAGACGGCGTTGCGATGGCTGCGGACCTCAGCGACCGGTCGACGCACCGCCGCCGCTGTTGATGCAAAACCTTTGAACAAAACATCAACAGTCACTGTTAAACACTAAAACAGATCCCTCTGTTGAACACCTCTACACTAAAACCCTTCACACTGTTAATGGTGCTACTGACACTTTAAAGAAACTTCTGTAACATAATAATTTATAATCTGTTTTAAACTAGGACTGAGGTGCATTATGGGAGACGTAGTCTGGTGTTATTAATGAAAGTAAACTTCCATATTTACATCATCTAATGACATTTTCCTGATTGTACAAGTGGTCAAGATGATACTGTCACTTTAAAGAAGCTGTAACAGTCATTTATCACCTGTTTTAAACCAGGACTGAGGTGCATTATGGGAAGTGTAGTCTTAAGCTATTAACGTATTGAAACTGTCATATGAACACAATCTAATAATATTTTACTCATTATACAAGTAGTAAAGATTAAATTTGAGTCTTTATATTCTAAGACAGTTTCATGTATCATCGAACTTCTACACTATTTTAGTTTTGTAACGTTTAATTATTATTAATTAACAAGCGCAGCTCGTGTTGACACGATGAGCATTAATAAAAACGACTGTTATAAATTACTACTAAAGTTTTAACTTCATAAAGTGACTAAATGATAAAAGATATCTATAAATAATCGATAATATCTTCACCCACACTGGTTCAATGTGTCATTATAACCTCGCTAAGCTAACATGCTAATGCTAAGCGGTTAGCTAGCGGCTACTTACGTCGCTGAAGAACTTGACACACGGTCCTGGTCGCCATTTTGATTAATATTTATACAGTTACATTAAAAAAAGAATAAGATACAACAGACAACGAAGGACTAAACGGATAAACGTCTGTTACAAACTCCGGTGTTTGAAGGACGCCATGCCTGCTGAGTGTACTGTAAACATTTAGGTCCGGGTAGGAACTGATCTCAGCGGCTCGATGGTTCCGGGTGACCCATAAAACTGACAGCAGGTGTCGCTGTTCGTTATAGTTTCATCCAGACTTGTATTAAACGATAACTATTAAATTCTGCAGAGACAGTAGCATCACCATGTTCATCTAGACGGTTTCTAAAAACACTTCTCTGGGCGCTATAATAAAGATTTGATATTTATTACGTCTCTTTACCATTTATTTCTCAATGACCTCAGTCTGCCTTTCGTAAGTGTTGTAAGACTGTTGCTCTAAAGTTATGATCTTGGCTCTGGAGTCTCACATGTCCTCAATTTTCATCCTCTAATGGACTTTAATGGCGTTTGGAATTTGACAAATGCGTGTTAGATTTTTTTTCCTCTCCCTCTCCTTCGTCTTTTTTTTTTTTTTTTTTTTTTTTCTAGGATCAGAATCAGCAGTAAGTGTTGGCACTAATGGCAGGAGCAGGAGTAGCAGCAGTAACACGGAGCCTGCAGGACCAAAGCATCATAAATCATCACGACACGGAGCCGGATTAGTGTTAAACACCATTTTCACGAGTACGAGTGTGTTGAAAAGTGACTGAGGTTGTTTCAAAGTTGAAGAAAAACTTGTTCATCAACAAATCAAACATGACACATTTGTGCATAAAGTTTTATTTTTGTTGAAAATAAGTGTTTCTGACACTGAACCACTAACATTTCTGATGTGATTTAAGGTAAATGAACTACACACTGACACTGATGTTTCACTTCATACGTTGTAACAAGGCATTCGTATCAACTGTTAAGGTGTAAAGACGACTGTCCGTACATGTTTAATGATTGATTGATTGATTGATTGGTGCTGTCTCTTTGGGTGAGATTGATTGTACTCGATGTCAGTGTGGCAGCACAATTTTCATGCACACATCATCCACAGTATGTCACGTCAACATTTGGGATCTTCTGAATTGAATTTCCCCAAAGGTGCTGTTTCCTTTTGTTTGTTTGTTTGTTTATTGAGACATTCGTTTGTTCATCTGATCATTCATTTGTAGTTTAGGCGGGGCCTTCCAGTATCCATCGCTCCTTCACAGTGGTGACATCCCTTCACATACCTCGTGTTTAGTTTTGCACTTTACTTTTTGTCAGAAAAGTCCCAAAAAAAAGTGCAAAAAGAAAAACACAAACCTGCTGAGCACACTGCTGCGACCTATGGCTGGTTTCCCAAAAGCTTTTAGCGCTATGATCCACTTTTTTCTTTTTCTTTTTAAAGAAAATGGCTTTTTTTTTTTTTTTTTTAAGATGGTTTTGGCACCGTGCTACTTTTAGGAAACCCCCAAAATAACTTTTATCTCGTTAACCAGGAGCATGATGACGGATGCAGGAGGTCAAGTGTTGCTTTTTCTTAAATTTCCACCCTGTGTCGGATTTCCTACGTTTCCCAGAATCCTTCTTAACAAACTCAAAGGCCGGAACTGTTAAAGAAATAGTGAAAGCTGTGGTTGTTTTTGCTTTAAAACCTCCAACTTCGATCTATCTAACATGAATTAATTTGCATCCTAACGTCTGGTTTCTAGACTGGTTGCTACTGGACGCTGCAGGCGGGGCAGCACGTCTCTCTCCGGTCCGGCAGAGGGCAGAAGTCCATCTGCCTCACGATCTCGGCGAAAAGCTCGTCCACCATGGTTTTGCTCTTGGCCGACGTCTCCATGAAAGGGCAGCCCCAGTCCTCGGCCAGAGCCTGGCCCTCGCTGGGGGACACCTCCCTCTCCTCCTCCAGGTCCACCTTGTTTCCAACCAGCACCACTGGCACCTGCTGGTACCTGAAAACCACAGAGAAACAAATAAAAACATCATCAGCTACGAGGAGCTGCCTCATACCTTAGAGGGAATAAACGGAGACATTCAGTGACAGGGTGTGTGTGTGTGTGTGTGTGTGTGTGTGTGTGTGTGTGCATTGTTGGCCTACATACTGTATTTGTTAGATGCTGAAACAATGCAGGTTTTGAACAAAACACAATGGAGCCAGAGACGAGACGAGGGATGAACACAGCTACAGTGTTTGACACCAACATCACAAAACTAGATGAAACTAGAAATATAATAAAACAGCATCTTTTCAACTCTATTCCTGGCTCCATTATACATGACCTGACGTACAAGATGTACGTTTAATAGCTTCCAATTCTTGTTTAAAATCGTTAGCTCTCCACTTTGCATTATTTCCATCACGCACTAAGCATGTCTTAACGGATCAAAAGCTTTCTTCCCCAGCGTGTGGCGGACGATCCCAGTCCTCTTCCCTGTGAGCCATCACATCAATACGAGGAAACCAGGCTGAGGAGAGTAATGGAAAAGGTTATTGAATAATTGAATAAAGCTAATGTGCTGCTCTCACACAGAAGAACGTCATGTTGGACTTGGAAACCTTGGAAACAACTATATTCAGTTTCATATTTGCTGTAACTTTAGACAGTTATGGTTTATTCTTAAATTATTTGTTTATTTTAGAGGAAAATACTTTGATGTTTCAGTCAATTCATGGATAAAATAAAAAAATACGCTCTTAGTTAATGTTCATGATGATGAAGATGATGAAGATATTTTATTCAGGGGCTGGTAGAGACCAAAAACAGCTAAAAGAAGCTAAAACAACTAAATGCTAATGCTAATCATAGCTCTTGAATGTAAATATATGAAAACATCTGTTCACTGCCCCCTAGTGGCCAGAAAACACGTGTTACTGCAGGTTGAAGATATTTGAAGTGACTCAAACATCATCCAGATTTATTAATATAAATATTAAATCATTAAAATAGTTTAAAGTCTTTCCAGTCACAGACACGTGTCATGTTTCAGTCTCTAATTTGAGCCAAGTGACATTTCACACAAAGGTGTTAATAATTAAAGTTTGTTACGGAACAAAACATAGAAACAAACAGACACTTGTATATTATCACAGTTGAATCCAGTTCGTTATATCTCATATCTGTTAGATCCTCTTCATGTTTTCTCTGATTAAATAACAACACAGCGTCAATTAGAGAGGTTATATATTCTCACAGCAGGTAATGGCCACAGACCAACTAATAGCCTCAACCATCAGTCATTCGTAAGTGCATCCCGAGCCCGAGCGTATTGATCTGATGGTGCTATTGAGAAATGGGCTCTTATCTACAAATTGGTGGCCTGCTGCCACGAGGTTGAACCGAGAGAAGTGAGGCGTGGAAACGAGCTGGCAACTGACTGAAGAGACGATCAGGAAGAGGAAGGAAGAAGAGGAAGGAGGAAGACACAGGTGAACCTGCAGGACGAGTCTCAAGAGGAATTTACCAGTAAAAAGACAAAGATTAAAAATTAAAAATGATGTTTGTTTCAACTTTAATTGTTTAACGAGAGAGAAAAGACAAAGTCACAAAGGCCCAAATACCACAGACTTCCAGGCAGCTTGACATTTCCACACACACACACACACACACACACACACACACACACACAGCTGCTGACCTCAGCAGGACAAGCATCTGACATGGTGTGTGTGTGTGTGTGTGTTGGAGTCTAGAGGGTGTGAAGTGTGAACGAGCAGAGCACCACACAGACAAATACAAGCTGACAGCCTCGTAGGATAAAACTCTATATTTAACTACAAAGACACAGGGAGAGCCGCCGTCTGAGGGGCGGTGGCGGGAGTTTGTACAAACATTTGTTTGTTGCTGCGTCAAACTACCGCTACTTCCTCCAATCAGGAGGAAGAAACGTCGCCCTGCAGCGATTTACAGGCCGATAACGTTTCATTAACATTAATGAATAAATCAGACGAGTCGGGTTTATTTTCTTTACCTCGACATTAAACTTTTAACTCCACATTAACATGGAAGAAACATGATTAACGCTTTTATTTTGAAACTTTAAAGGAGCAGTGTGTGTTGATGCTGGTTTTATCTAAAGAAAGAACATCATTGTCTTTTAACCATAATCCACATAAAGTGTAAAGTGTAAACTCATGTTGTTGTCAGACAAACAGAAGTCAAGGTTCTGCAGGATTCAAAAAGCTGCACAAACTCTCATATAAAGACTCTAATCAACCAGACTCCTCCTACTTCCTGCCTCCTCAGATCCCTGCTCCTCACAACACATTGGCTGCATCTTCACCTTCAGTCGCCGCTTTGTTCTAGACAGTTGCTCCGTTACAGTCGCAGCTTCTACATCAACCAGCCAGTAGCAGGTAGAGCTCAGACGTGCTACAACGCCGCCATCTTGCCTGACCTTTGACCTGGATGTTAACATCAACAACATGATTTTGTGGCTTGAAGCAGAGGGCTAGTTACCACGGCTAGTTAGCTACCACGGCTAGTTAGCTGTGCAGTCATAGCTGCCACTTTACGACGACAACTTACATGTTCAGACATGTTTTTATTTACTGCTCGTTAAGGTTTGTATAGAAGCTGTGGTAAAAGTAGTGATACGTCACAAGACATCTGACCCTTTATCACTAAACAATTTTGAATAAAAGTATAAAAACATCACAACAACCTCTCTCTGGCCTCTTATTTCATTCACTAACAAACACATGTGGTTGTCGCTCACTGTTTGATATAACTAATGAATTCATCTGAAACGATACTATTCTCTTACCTGTATCCTACAACGTGTTCACTTACTACTAGTTCACTTACACTCTGCAAAATCCTACCAGAAGTATGAATCCACCCTGAACCTTCCTCCCTCTACTGAAGGACTAACGTATTCAGACGCACTAGATCCTGGATTACTCATTATTGTTACTGCACAGGTTGCAGCCAATCAGTGTTTCTGTGCCGTCGCACCATAGTTGGCAGGTGATAACAATGTTGATGCTAATTGATGCTAAGCATGCTAACTCAGACTGTCGTTTGTGTTTTAAAGACGGTTTCTTCTTTTTGTCCAGACGTTGTTGAGTCACACCGAGGTGTTTTAGTTTCAGTAACGTCAGACATGTGTGATCCACAGTGTCTGTAGCTGCAGCTCAGTGGAAACTGATGAAATGCTACTGACTCGGTGACAGGGAGACAGTGGTGGTGAAGCAACAGGATGAAACACTGAATCAAAACATTAACACGATTTAAAATGTGAATATTCTGGTTGTAAGTATCAGTATTTAATCAGGATTTAAACTAACATGATTCCTGAATCTCTGGTGACGTATTAGAATCAATTTATCATTAATTGACATAAAAATCTAAACAAACGTCTCCTTTAAAACTGCAGCAGTTGAAATTTAATATCAACAATCAGATAAATGAGTATGTGAACTGTGATGAGGTAATTATAGTTTAAAACACTTTAAACACATTACTAATGTTATTTCACCTGTAAATAAGTGATTATTGTGTTTTCATCTTACTCTGCTGCCCCCTAGTGGCCACAAACTACAGCTTTAACTACGTTAATGTATGAAAACGTATATTAATAAACTCTGTTGTACTTTTACTTCAGTATTAAACGTCCTGGTTGTTTGAAGCTGCTGGATTCAGTGTGTTTCTGCAGACAAACATCTCTAAGTCGTTACTGGAGTTTTGGCCGATGTGTTTTATGGGATTTATCAGCGGATTTGGAAACTTGTGTGGATCTCTTGGCCGACGCTACCGGTCGTATGAATATGCAGCTTTTTGTTTTCTGGAGACGAGTCGCGGTGGATTAATGAGACGGACAACAGCAGGTGGCTGACAGCTTATGACATGATACAGACACGTGGACGAGGTTTCAAATCTGTCCTGATTTCTCAAACATCACCGCAACCACTCCGCATCTTCTACTGATATACATGTGACCTTTAAAAACACTACTAGATGCTGTCATCTGACTCTGTGGGGTGTTATTCTCTTCTAGCTGTTGGGGAAAAGGGCAAACACACAAACCTCCCACACACAGAGAATCAGTGTTTATAACTCACACACAAAAAAAAAAAAAGATGGACTCTACATTTTCCACTTTTCCTACGGGCACAACAGCTTTATTAAGGCCGCCCGCTGCGCTAAATAGCTCCAGTGACTTCACTTACCTATTTTCACGAGGCCCAAAGCAGCAACAAACACACACAAATTACAAAAGAACAGTCAGGCATCTCCATCGTCAAGCCTCCAACTCTGCAGCCGCCTCTTTGCTCCCTGCATCTGCTGTTAATTAGCAGTTGGAGCAGCTTCATCGTGTGACAAAGCTTGAATCAGCTCGTAGAACCGGACACAAAAAAGCACAGAACCTATAGCTCCTACGCTGCGTTAACTCCCGAGAGGCTGAAGCAGCTGCACAACGAAGCCTCAGTCACTAATGTTTCTGTTTCTGTGCTGCAGCTTCGACTTCACGAGGAAGAAAACTAAACAACAAACCGCAAACATTCCTGTGATAAACAGACAAAGACGAGGTCTGTGCAGCAGATGGAGAACGGCGATTTTTTCCTCCATCAGCTCTTTCACATCATCTAATGTTCTTTACTGTTGATGTAAACATTGTATAAGCAGCTGGGGAGTAAAGTCCTCGTTAATTCGACTGTTACACGAAGGCGAGAGTCCAAACTGAGAAATAAAGATGTTATTAAGTTTTCTCTCTAGTTAGTTTAAAAAGTATGAATCTACGTATTTTCATAATTCAGTTTATACTCTGGAAACTCATAAAACACTATTTTTAGTTTTCTCTCTTCATCGTCTTCTTCTACCTCATCTTCTTGTTACAAAACTTTGTGTCAAATGGTACAAATGTGACTTTAACTTCAGTTATCTCTGTTAAAGCTGTTTTCGTGGCTCGGAAAAAGAAGATGAACTCAACTGTCTTTTTGGATTTTTTCCAACTGAAGCCAAAGTTTCCACAACTGCAGATCTACTTGATGTGAAGATTCAAAAGGTCTGGAAGCAGACGACTTCCTGTTTGACCTAAATACATTTCTAACTGATGTTGTCACTCTTTAAACGCTCCTCCGGGACCTGAGATTTAAAATTGATAATCATCTCAATGTGGGAAACCCCCGATACGGATCAGAGCGAGGAAACTTTTTTTTCCTGAGGGGTCAGAAAATATTAAAGTCTGAGGAGGGGGCTGTGGGATTATGAACAACTAGGAAATAGGAATAAAACAAAAAACCAAACGTGCTGATTCAGTGAGTTTCATGGCTCAGACATGTCAGGATGTCCCCAGTGAATGAGACCGGACCAGATGAGATAAACGTCTCAACACTTATGAAGACACAGAGCAGCAAATACGTTAAGTCGCTTACACACCAACAACGAGCACTTTACCCGCCGCTGCTCCGAGCTGCTTTAACAACCGCCTCCTTCCTGATGGCAAACACACTAAAAGCCTGAGGTCAGGAACAAAAGTGCCCCCTGGGAAACGTAGTTTTGGTCTCCCCACCCTATTCCCACTCAGCAGCGCGTGATGCTCACCTCCTGTTATTAGACACAGCATCAGTGCAGCGTGAAAACGCAGCGTTTCCTCCTGCTGCTGCTGCTGCTGCTGCACACACACACACACACACACACACACACCACCAGAAAGATTTCCTTTATTAAACTACACCCTGATGTTGTCCTCACTGATATAACCTCCATGAGGTTTCCATAGTTAGCATGTGGATGCTAACATCCACAGAGACTAAAACCTGCCACAGATGTTAATATGTTAATAGTTAGAAACATATATGATTAGAAACATATCATGTAACAACTAACGAAGCGTTTCACTCATGTTAATGTGTCAAATAATCATTTTAACTACAGGTTTTAAGGTCTCAGCTCAGAGAGGCAGGAAATAGAAGCTACAACCTCTTGTAAAGTGAGTTATTATCGTATTTAAGCTTCTTTTTCTGGATTATTAGATTAGTTTTTCTTTTTGGATGAAAACAAACCAAAGTTATTTCCTGTTTCTCATACAATGTTTCTGGTAATTCATCAGACAGAACATGTGACTCTTATCAATCTCCTCATCAAACCGTCGGCAACAAAGATAATCACCTCATCCTTCTCCTCCTCCTCCTCCTCCTCCTCCTCCTCCTCCTCCACCTCCAGCATCAGGCTGACATGTGACCATGTGCTCGGCTTCACGCCACCTGCACCACACGACTCAGTAAGATATAAGATCTCGCCTCTTTCTCATGCTTCCCCCACCAAAGACTCCTGCATAAGCATTCTGGTTTATAAGCCTCTCTAATGGAGGCCTGATGTCTTCTTGGCTTCAAACCCAACACAATCCCATTAAGTTCTGGTGAGTGGGCACATGCTATATGTCTTTGTGGTTCTCTCACTGCTGCTGCTGCTGCTGCTGCTGATGATGATGATGATGATGATGCTGGATCAGCAAGAAGTTTGTGCGTAAGGAGGCCGATGTCCTGCAGACAGTTAATGTGGAGCAGGAGTTAAAGATGGACACCTGGTGACTGAGGTCCCGTCCTTCAATAAACTGGTTTTTACACACGTGTCTGAACTGAAACAGGACGAAGTTTAAGACAAGATGAAGGTTAAATGTCAAAGTGTCGAATAAAAATGAAACTAAAAGATGTTTGAAGAAACATCACAAGATTTAGGATTTAAACTGACATGAAGTTTAATCACTGACGTTACGACTTCAACTGAGACTTCGGATGATCAGAAAAATACTGAAAATCAAACTGGATTCAACTGGTTTGTGTTTTATATTTGTCTCTATAGAAGTAAACGTTAAATATTAATGAACCGTTTTACAGAAAAAATGATGAAATTTACGTTTCTGTTTTAAGTCTCTGGAAAAATATTCAGTCTGAGTGAGAGAGACGTTATCAAACTGTTGATAATGAACTTTTACTTTACGTGACATTTGATGGTAGGAAATGATGAAACTTTGTTTTGTTCAGTATTTGTGAGCTAATAATAATAATGATAATAATAATAATAGTGGTTTTGTTGGTCGCTCCTTCAGAAGCAGAGCAGTGTGAAATAAAAGTATGAATTATTTATAGAGAAACAGCGGAGGACGGCGGCGGATGGTGCAGTCGGTAGCTGCTGTCGGGTGGCGGCCTGCTGGAGGCGACACCACGCCGTTTTATCCTCCATTATATTATTCATCTCTGAGGAGTTTCCCTCGTCAGCGGTGACGGAGCAGCACTGCACCAAACTGTACACACGACAATCAATTATACATTTATACATTTATACAACATCACATGAGTCAGGGGAAGAAGCCAGTCACCGTGTTGTGACGCGAGGCAAGTTTTCATCACAGGGTTTTATTTTAATGAGGCCCATATTCTTTCTTCTGTGTTTTTTTTTCTTTTTTCTTTAGATAATGAGCCAGACTTTTTTTTCCTTCAACACTAAAACTGAATCATCCTGAGTCATTTTTTTTTTTTTTTTTTTACAAACGTGGAGTGTCCCACATATTTTGTGATTTCCAATAAGTTTTTTCTCTGTGATCTCAGCGTCCGTCATTAGTCTTTAATATTAATCACAACTGCAGTCGAGAGTCACTCGTTTTTCAAAGTAAATACGCTTCAGGGTTTGTGATGTGCAGCTTTTGTTAACTTAAAGACTCTCAGCTTGCAGCCTGCAGTCATAGATCTCAGTTAGTGTCATTAAACAAATGAAGAAGCGGCTCTGAGCCAAAACAACCAATATGTCACTAACAAAAGGAAAAGATCACAGCTTTTCTTCCACTTTCTCTCTCCATCTTGTTTTCTTCCCTGAAGCTACAAGATGAGCTCAGTGGGTTAGTTGAGTAATGGACCGAAGGGATCAAAGCTTCATCACGTGTGAGAGACAAAAAGAAAAAATCAAACCCAGTCACAGTTCAGAGGGTTGAGGTTTGACAGGTGAACCACAGCTGGACTCTTATGAACAACACATGAGCTTCTCACGAAGAGAAACAGGAAGAGAAGGAGCTGGTTGGTGTCAGGAAGGTGTTGTTGGAGTTCAGAGGATCTGGAGGTTGAACTCAAGTAAAATTAACTCAAATTAACTGGATTTAAAGATGATAAATGAGACTTATAGTTAAATCAGGATGTCAGAGGCCTATAATCTTTGAGTGGTGTCGTCTCACCTCTTGACCCTGATGATCTGGTCTCTCATGGGCTTGATGTCCTGGAAACTTTGCTGGTTGACCAGGCTGTAGACCAGGATGAAGCCTTGTCCGTTCCGGATGTAAAGGTCCCTCATGGAGGCGAACTGCTCGGTACCGGCCGTGTCCAGGATCTCCAGCACCGACGGAGACGAGTCCACCTCGATCTCCTTCCTGTAGAAATCTTCAATAGTCGGGTCGTACTTCTCTATAAATGTCCCGGTGACAAACTGCACAGTGAGGGCGGACTTCCCCACCCCGCCGCTGCCCAGCACCACCACCTTATACTCCCGCATCGCGCCCAGGCTGCGGACTTAAATCCCGCATGCAGAGAAGAAAGAGTTGAGATAAAAGAAACGCATCCCAAAGCAGCTAAAGCAGCCTGGACTCACGCTACATGAGCCATGACACGGTCGCAGCCTCCGGGGATGAGATGTGATGCTCGTACAGTTTAAATGCGGTGATGATGCTGAAGCATTGAAGCCCTGAGATGCTCGGCCGCAGCCTCTACTCACACATTCCCACGCTATCTGGAAGGGACGCCGCTCCGGAGGCTTTGACATCCATAATGCAATAAGGCGTCGGTGTGGTCAGAATAAAACTGGCTATTATTAGAAACAAGTGGACGGCACATGTTTCAGTGCGCCGACTAAACACAAGGCCAACGCTACATTTATCACAGCGGCTACAAGGAGCAGTTGAAGGCAAAGAGGCTGCTCAGCCTTAAGAAGACAACAGTGCTGGGAATCCACGCCTCTGGACGCGGCGCATCCACTGGATGTTACTATTTCCTGGAAGATATGAGAGGTGATTAGTGCCACGAGGCTGTGTATGGAGGGTTAACAGAGGACAGGCGTGTTCACGACGGCGACGAAACAATGTAACAATGTAGATGTGGAAAAAACTGATTCAATGTTTCAGTTTGATTTTATGTTTTTTTTTGTTGTTTGTTGACATCGACTCAGATTACTGTAGTTTATGTATTTAACTGTGTAATTTTACTTATAACTGAGTATAAATAATGGTTTGTAATCTACTTTGTTACATTTAAAGTAACATTCACTGGTTCCTGTGGCAACACATGGTAGCAGCCAGTAAGGTTATTAATAGACTGATCAATGAAGACTGAACTATATGATGTCACAACAAACAATGTGACGCTGGCAGGTGAAACTTGTTGTTAATTTTATAACATTTGAATTGAACAGAAAAGATACTTTGTATTTGTTTTGAACATGATTGATCCATAGAATCATAGAATCGTTCTGTTGAAAACAAATGTTTCCATGAAGCAAACAAGCCACACAACAAACATCAGCACTGGTAAGACTTTGATTATTGATTAGTATTGAAAACAAGACGACAGATTAACGTTCTGTCCAGTGATGATGAGATGAAACTACCCTGTTGACATTCACACACCAGAGGTAAGAACATAGTGAACATAGTTTATTACATGGAAGTGAACTAATGGAAAAAATTTCCTAAAGACTCGTTCCTCTTCTCCACCACGTGGTTGTGTCTCTACTCTACTGGACTCTACTGGACTCTACTCAGTCTGGTAGCAGACACGTTGTTTTCCATCAGTTTGGTTCCTCCTCCACGTGAATGTGGTGAGTGGAGTCAAACTGCTGCGACGTCACGACACTAAAACATCAGTAAACATTAATGGACATGGAGGAGATGCTGTACTTGTTGCTGGGTTAGCTTACGACCAGGTAGCTACGACGATGGCTATCACTCTTGTCCTGTTTAAAAATGGAGGCTGATTATTTTGTTGACTCTCTCAACTCAACTGGCGTCTGGTGGCAGCTTGTGAAGACACTCCCTCTGACCAATCAGTGGCCGGCGTCTGTTCACGTCACGTTTTAGTATCGACTCAGCTCCATTGGTTCCTCCACAGAGTAGGAACTAAAACAGTAGCTGGAACCAGGAACCAGCACCAAGTGGAAACACTAGAGACTCAGTAGAGACCAGTAGATGATGGAGGAAAAGAGGCATTAGTTGATCGTCTGTTGATCAATAACGAGGACTCGTATTTGACTGATCTAGTGTCTAATCAGGAGTTCATATATTGATCAATATGTGGTCGATCGCCACAAATTGATCAATTTGTTTTGTTTCTCAAACTCTGATGAGACTGTGTCGTCAAATTAGGCCGGTGATAACTGTCCTCCTTGGTAGATGTAATGCTAATGCTAATGCTAATGCTAATGGAAGATGGTTTCTTCTTTTGTCAAAACATAAACATGATTTCTGTTAATTTAATAAAATTGCCATAAAAATCTCACATAATGAGTCTTTAACTGTAAAAAACTATAAATAGTTTTCTAACTTCTTTTGAATTCAACTTGAAAACTTTTCTTTTACTACTTTTGATCATTAAATCAAATATATTTTAATGTATAAAAAACACTGAAATGATACAAATAATCAGACTTCAGACTTTTATTATGTAGTTTTACATCAAAATAAATCTTCTACATTTAATTTGATACAATGATTCACCAGATATTCGACCTTTTCTGTTAAAAAACAACCAGGAAACATCTTGTTTGAGTTAATTTTTGTTAATTATGTCAAATAAATTTCATGTAAATTCACTGATTTACAGTAAAAAATACTGGATAAACTGTGACTTCTATAAAAACGGAGGTCGTGGTATTAATTACCTCTCATATATAAACTTCATAAAATGCTTCACTGCGGTGGCAGGAAATGACATGAAAAATAAACAGTCAAACATTTATTTGTCTCTTCATCATGTGATGATTGTTCATTGATCATTCATCATGTGAAGGTCAAAGGTCACATGAGACACGTTAATGTTTCCATACGTTCGTATATAAATAAAAACTTCAGACAAAGAAATCATTTGATTTTCTTTATTTCTTTCTTTCAATAGATTTTACACTATCTCGCTGGAACCAAAGAAACATTTGACTATAGAAACATAAAATAGCACAAAATATATGCAAAAAGAAAAAGAATATAACATTTAAAATGGTTACACTGAAACTAGAAATCCGAGGAGGGTCGTCTCGTCAATTTATCTGCTTGTTTTTAGGTTTTTTAGTTTTAGTCGGTGGGTTTTTTTACTGCAACAGTCACCGCTCATCAGCTGCTTCTCCGCTGTAGCGCCCTCTGCTGGTTAAAGCTCCAAACAGTTCCATTGTTAAGGCAATGGGACAAATAAAATGAAATAAAAGAATAAATCTGACAACAAACTGAGGAGACGGCGAGTGAAGATCAGTGACTGTTCAGTCAGTTTTTGGCCTCGCGATGCGCAAGTTAAAATCTTAAAAAAACAAAAAAAAAAAAAAACTCTTTTTGAAGATATAAAGTTATTTATTTGAAATGAAACTGAGGAGGGATTTGAAGAAGAGAGAAATAAAATGTCACAGGAGCTTTTTAAAAACATAAAACCTTTTTTTTTTAAGCACGATGGACTCAAGATAAGGCAAAGTGTTTGGATAAGCTGAGTCTGCTCAGTCGACCAACTGCTCAGAAAGTGCTTACGTCTTTTTTTTTAACCATCAGTCAATCATTGCCGACACATTTTCAAAATAAAATAAAATAAAAACGTTACATCTCAAGAGGAATCCATACACAAGGGCATCGTGGTTTTTTTAATCCACTAGAAACATTCAGTACGTTATCGTTTAGTAAGAAAAAGAAAATCTTGTTTTTTTTTTTTTTTTTTTGTTGTTGTTTTAAACTCATGCAACATGTTGAATTAAATTGAAAGTTATTTACCGGTTTGATCTGTTTCTGATTGATAAACAGATTGACTGTTGTACTAGCAGGAAATAAAATAAAATAAAAAACAATATGAAAAGTGCAATCCTTAACTCTAGTGATACAAACGTCTCAG
Source organism: Polydactylus sextarius (assembly GCA_016801845.1). Taxonomy (NCBI): domain Eukaryota; kingdom Metazoa; phylum Chordata; class Actinopteri; family Polynemidae; genus Polydactylus; species Polydactylus sextarius. The sequence goes on from CM028925.1 coordinate 11,130,336, forward strand.
TGTGGAACCGACGGGTCCGTTGTCTGGGGGAGTTTACACCTCAACTTATTCATTTATAGATTATTTAGTTCTTATATATATATATATATTTATATATATATTTCATATATATAATCTATGCAACATTGATGACTTTAAATCTATTTAAGTGTTACAGTCACAGCTCGATACAGGCTGTTGTTTGCTAATGAAAATATTAGGTCATTGTCATAATCTCAGTGAAGAATAAGAAATGTTCATATCTTCTTTACAATCTACCTTGTGTACAGTGTTCTAGCAAAAAAAGAAAAGAAACGAAACAAAACAAACAAAAAACAATGTCATTTACAAAAATACCCAACTTTAGTAATTGCAACATTTGGTTGCCACAGCAACAACTTAATATTGTTATGAAATACTATTATACTAGAGTGAAAAGTACATCTGTTTTGAAATTTTCTTCTCTCATGTTTTTTTATTTTATTTTTTTAATTTTTTTGTTTTGTTTTTTTTTGGTAAAATGTATATCTATACAATAAACATTTTAAATTTTTAAATTCTCCAACAACACAAGCAACTCTAATAACTATGCTCATTACTGCAACACCGTCGTCTTTTTATGTTTTTGTTTTTCTCAAATCGATGAGAAGGCAAGAAAAGATCCAGTCGGTGGGTTGTTGTTGTTGTTGTTGTTGTTGTTTGATTTAAAAACAAAACAACAACCAGCGTCCCACCGTTCAGACGTGTGCGCGACTTCTCATCATCCGCCGACCTGACAGGTTAGACCTTGAAATGATCAACCGTGCAGAAATGTAGCACAGCTCAATAAATTACATTCATTTCAAAATAGAATAGTTTACAACATCGTTTTTTTTTTTTTTCTTTTCTTCTTCTTCTTTGACTAAAATTTGACCAAGAGCAAAATAAGATAAATTACAACAAAATAGAACTTTTACCACCTTCCACAAAAATTATTACATACAAATCATAATAATGTAGCAAAAATGTCAAGACGATCAAAAAAAAAAGAAAAGAAAAGAAAAAAGAAAAGAAAAGAAAAGAAAAGAAACCAGAGTGATGATTGTGGATTGTCAATGTTAAATCTCGCACCATGAAATTACAAAAAAAAAAAAAAAAAAAGGATTTAGTCTGAGTTAAAACACGCTGATCTAAGACTATAAAATAAAATAAAAGAGATTGTTCTGGGGTGGAGGTGATGGAGGGTTTTTAAAGTGAAGCGGGTGGAGGAAGATTCATCAAACAAACCTTTGATAATCAACACAAAACACAAATTATTTAAATAACTTTGAATACATTTCTAGAACCATGAATATAAACTCTTAAAATAAGAGACACTTTACATACATTACACAGTTTTACAATACATCGTTTTTTTTTCTCACTCAACGTTTCCTCATGTAAACTACTCAAAAAAAAAACAAACAAACAAACAAACCAACCGTCATGGTGAGAAACAACGTTACACCATGAAGTCACCAAACATTCTACAAAGCTATTGTCTGATTTGTTGTTTCTTTAACTTCTTGTTGTTTTTTTGTTTTTTTGTTTTGTTTTTTTGATAAAGTCACTTGTGATGTTAATGAACGTTTACTAGAAAAAAACAAACAAACAAACAAACAAACAAAAAAAAAACCTCATTCCAGTAACGATTTGATTCGTAATAATGTTGTTTGATGTTTTTCACCCGAAAAAGTCCAAGTATCTTCTGACAACCAGGGTGTTTGTGTCTCTGGATGCGTCGCGTTGTTGTTGTTGTTGATGTTGTTGATGAGCATTTTTTAGGCACTTCTACAGTTTTCTAAAATGGAACAGGATTATCGGTGATAGTGGGGTTGGACAGGACAACCGACGCTCACAGATAGCCCTCCAGTCGTAGTTCAAGTTATCTTTTTGCTTGACGAGCGTCAAATGCACCGTGTTTTTTTTTTTTGTGTGTGTGTTTTTGTTTTGTTGTTTTTTTGTTGTTTTTTTTAGCACTTAAATCCCTCGCCCACCCCCTCAAAAAAAGAAACAAAAATAAACAAACAAAAACAAAAAAAAAACCCTCTCCTACCGGGCCTAGTGTTGTCGTCACCTGCTAGACTTCACTTCAAGTCCCAGTCTGCCGGCAGACCATCAGTCTCCAGACACACACACACACACACACACACACACACGCACACGCACACACACACACACACACACACACACACGCGGCTCGGTACGTCTGGAACCAACCCTCAAGCTTGGTTAAGCCCTTGGCACAGACCCTCAGACCCACACACACTCGAGCCTTTAGGCTTTTTTCGGTAATGGCCACAACTATCTTCTGTCAACACTGTCACCGTCTTCCTGTCCCCGCCTTGAAAAAAAAAAAAAAAAAAAAAAAAAAATCCGTGCACAATCTCTCCCACCGTTCTCTCCTAAAAAATAAAAAAACTAAGACCTGAACCCAGCACCAGGACACATAAAGGGTGAGCAGCTTTGACGATGACAAATAAAACTAAAAGAACCGACAGGATGTCGATGTTTAGAGCGAAGCTTTCGAGCTGCGACTTTGGCAAGATGGTTTTTTTTGTTTGTTTTGTTTTTCCAGAGATGAAACGTTTGGCCGGGTAGAGGAGAGGGAGGACGAGCTCCATCATGGCATCTTCAACAGCAGGTGAGGGTCGGTCACGTCAAAGAAAAACACGAGGCCGTTTGACCCCGACGACATTCAACGTGTTGGAGAGAACGAAGACGAGACCAGACGCCTCCGTCGACTCGGTTGTGCACGGGTTTTTCTGTGACTCTTCCTGTTTTGCCACTTTCATATTAAGCACTATAGTTGTCATATAGTGCAAATCAAGCATCTTTTAGTTTCTCTAACCAAAGGGATGAACGTTGTGCAGAGGTTTGTAGAATAAATATGAAAGAGGGAGTCCACGGTACTTTGGAGAACAGTTGTTAAAATGACCTCTATAGTGTGTCTGCTATGTATGTAGGACTATACATAAGAATATTTTTGACTCTTTTTTGTGTTAATAGTTTTTTTCTAGCAATACATACAGTATATATCTTCTTTGTTTTTTTGTTTGTTTTGTTTTTTTTTGTCTGTGTGTGTGTGTGTGTGTGTTATACCGGCACTGCAGTTCTTTAAACGGTTAAATTGAAGTGTTACACTCTTAGCATGCAGGTTGCTGGACCTCTATGGGAGAGGTCAGGTAGTATTTACACAGGGGCTGTTTGGGGTTTCCCAGTGCAGCTTCGTGACACTCCGTTCCCTTCCTGACGTTTACTTCAGGATGATCTGCGGCACAGAGACACAAAGATGGAAGAAGAAACAGATTTAATTCACCTGAAAAGAAAGAAACAATGTGACTTTTCAACTGATTTTGATTCATTAAAACATCGGTAACATAATCTCTTGAGTCTGGTGTCGCCTTAAGATCCAGATCAAATAGTATTTGTCTTGTTTTGCCTGTTTGAGGCGTCAGTATGCTTTAAACCTCGACCTAAGTAAACGATACAAACCTGAATCTGATTGAATCAAACTAGTGAAGCAGTAAAAGTGCTGCTCCTACATGTGGTTCAGCACACTGAGGCCTTCAGGCCAGAGACAGAGGAGTTTAACACAACCACCACCGTGTCCCAGTAACTTCAATATTTGTCACTGAGCGGTTGAGTTGTGGTAACGTCACCACCTGCCTGGAGTTTCATGCACATCAGAGCGAAAGCTTTCAATCATCAGCAAATAGTATTTGACCCAGGTCTGGTCACCTCTGTGTGTGACGTGAAGAGAGAGGAGGAGGAGGAGAGAAAGAGAAAGAAGAAGAGAGAGGGAGGTTTGTTTTTTGTTTTTTTCAGGTAGAAAAGCTGCTGGCTGCCGTCATGTGGCAGGAAGCCAACGCAGAACGAAGCCGCATGGAGCTTGTTAACAGACAATAGACAGACAAGCAACCGGTCACATCACACATCACAGCAGGTCGCCACAGGTGGAGGAGGAGGAGGTGTGATGTGTGACGAAACAAGAAACAGAAACATGAGGATGGTGCGACCCCACCCGTCTGTTACCACAGGTGGATAAAACAAACATCTACACGTCCAGATCTGAGTGTGAGGAGCTGATCAACATCAGACGGTGATAATTAGACAATTAACTGTGATTAAAGAGAGTTCAAGGACCACAGCCGAGGTCTGTGGTGACATCAGCTTATTTCTTTAATTACATTAAATCTTAGTGACCCAGTCTGTTAATTTTAATAAGTGTGATAAGAATAATGATAGGTTCCCACCGCAGGGACGCGACAGACCTCGAAGTGAAGAGCTGCTCGATTTAACAATCGACGAATATCTAACTTCCCTGAGGTGCAGCGCCTCGTTCAGACAGTAGAGGGAGCTGTAACTTTACTATAAAAAAACAAAAACACAAAGCAGTGACGTTACCTGACACCCCTGCACCGTTAGCACATGGTTAATATGCACTGGGACACGGAGGGATGTGATTGGCTCCTGCTCGTCGTCGTGTCACAGTGACGGTTCAACGGGTCACGAGTCGACCAGACTCTGAACCCGTCGACACGTCTCAACGTTTCTGTTTTCACTGAGACGCAGCAGGTTTAAACCTCATTTATTAAACTAATCGTACTGATCTTTAAAGTTCAGGACACAAGCGATGATGTCATCAAATCACAGCCTGTTAATCACGTTTAAGACAAACATATGATGGGACTGAGCATGAAACGAGGCGTGTTCTGTCTGCAGTAAGTGTTAACCGTGTCCTGGCTGGAGGGATCTGTACACACGGCAGGGAGGGGGAACAGTGTGTGTGTGTGTGACGGAGACAGACAGCGAAGGCTGACGTCAGTGTTTCTCCAGCTCCTTGTCCCACATGCATCTTTAAAGAGCAGCTCGAGCTTCCTGCTGCTACTGCTGCTGCATGCCAATTACAGGAAGAGACGGTGACTCACAGGAAGTGCATACGCTGTCGGCCTACGAGGAGCAATAACACATGAGGTGCCGGACCCAGATCCCTGGTTAATGATGGAAGGAGGCGGGAGGTGTCGTTTTTTAATTTTTTTTTAAATTTTAAATGAACCTATTTTCTGTGTTCGTCCCTCGTAACGTTTTCTGCCGACCCTGACGTTACGTCTCCCCCTCGGTCTGCGTGTCCTTAAAGCACCTCTCTGTACAGGTCTACCAGTAAATGATTGCCAGCTGCGTGAGGCCAGAGTGCCAGCATTGTGCTGAAATTTCCAGGTTTAAAATGGGGCACACATGCGTCACTCTGGCATTCAAACCTGGCTCCTGCTGACACGCAGCAACAGGAGAGCTGCCGATCACACACCGTTTTTAGACAACTTCTCTGATCATTTCTCCTGTCTCTGTCTCCGGCTCACACTGATTCTCCCTTTCATCTCATAACTACAAGAAAAAAGGGAAAGACGAAAATAAAAAAGTAAAAAAAGAAAGAATAAGGAGGAAGAAGGTGGTGGTGGGGAGGGAGGGAGTGGAAACAGGAAAAGGTCCAACATGGCGGCTGTTACCAATCAGCTGCAAGTGCTGGAGAAATAGTTTGTATGTTTTTTTTTTTTTTTTTGCTTGAATGTGTGTTTGCGCAGCACACAAGCAGAACAGATGACGCCCCGGCTGCAGATGAAGAGGCTCGATTGACGACAACAAGAAAAAAGTGGAAAATAAAAACTTAAAAAACAGAAACATGCAAAACAAAACAAAACAAAACAAAAACAGGAAGTAGTGCAACACAACACAACTACTACTTTGCAAATGTGGGAGCTCTGAAGAAGTGCTTGTTGTTTTAATAGAAACATGACCCCCCCACCTCCACCTCCGCCTCCACCGGCGTGGATGTGGATGTGGATGTGTGGTGTTGTGTTTACGGCTCAGCTGAAGGTTATTGTAGCTCACTATGAGGAAGAAAAAGAGAAAAAAGCAGCACTTATTCAGAGCTCCGGGGACTGATGAAAGAAAGCTTTAAAAGGAGCAAACCTGATTGGCTGGTGCTGTTGCTGCGTAGGGGACACTTGTGGCAGGAGTTGTTGCTGCAGAGACAGTAGCAGGCGTAGCACTGTACATCATTGGGACTTTGTTTTTGAGGGTGGAGGGTGGGAAGGAGGTGGAGGGGAGAAGGGAAGGAGGTGGTAGCAATGGACAGGTAGGTGGAGCATTATGGTAACAGTTGTTGTGCGTGTGTGAGTGTGTGTGTAAACATTATCGTTTGTTGTTGTTGTTGTTGTTGTTGTTGTTGGTGGTGGTGGTAGAGGTGTCGGTAGTGGTTGTTGGTTGTTGGTTGGTGGTGGCGGATGTTACAGAGAGCCAGCAAGCCATCGTTAGGGTTACACCGGCAGATGGCATGCAACCATTCACAATGCAAAGCACAGAGGACAGAGAGAGAGAGAGAGAGAGAGAGAGAGAGAGAGAGAGAGAGAGAGAGAGAGAGAGAGAGAGAGAGAGAGAGAGAGCATGGGAGAAAAAAACAAACAAAAACAAAAAAAAAACAAGAGGAGAGAAGCTGATTACAATCACAATTAAGGAAATTTATACGGAAAATCAGTTTGTTTGTTTGTTTTTTTCCCAGAGAAGTTAAAGAGCAACGAGATGCTGCTCGTATTGATTCAACGACGCTTTTGGCAGCAGGGATGGGAATTTATATTGGTTTTTATTATTATTTCTATATTAATCCATGTGAGTTAAAGAGAAGAAGAATTCCCATCCCACCTCCAAAAATAAATAAAAATAACAATAATAATAATAATAATAATAATAATTCTCTGGGAAACTGATTTAAATTTCCTGATCAAACACAACACAGCAAACAAGACAAGTTTCTATCTACAAACACATCAGACTACACTAACATTTTTATCATTAGCAAGAAAAGTCAGTAGAGGAACAAGAAGTGAAAGTAGCAAACTCTTTCAGGTGATTCAAACTAAAATAAGACGAAGGTTTCATCTCTGTGACGGGAGGTGATGCACTGATGCCGTGACCTTTTGTTTCACCTGTAAGGGCTGCGGAGATATCACCCCTCCAACCAACCCCCTCCCACACACTCCCACCTACATCAGACAGACACTGTGTGTGTGTGTGTGTTTCAATGTGTGTGTGTGTGAGAGAGAGAGAGCAAAAGGGAAGGTCAGGACCTACCAAGACTGCTAGCAGGAGTCATGCACAAGACTGACCCTGTTGTGTTCATGCAGAGAAAAGACAGAGAGACACAGAGAGAGAGAGAGAGAGAGAGAGAGGAGGAAATAAAAGGGTTAATTTAGAGGGAGGAGAACAACAAGGTTACACAAGACAAACAAAAAAAAAAAAAAAAAAAAAAAAGGTGAAGACAGCTCAGATGTTACCGTCAGTGGAGCTGTCAGTGATACGTTTATATACAGCTGATGTAAATTAAATTAAATTAAATTAAACTGTTACTACGCTGCTTCTTTCTTGTTATTTTATATGTATTTGATTTTAATTTATTCATGTCCCGTTTCTTCTTTATAAAACAAAGATCCGAATATAGTTTCTACACGTTTTATTTTCTAGCAGCCAAACTTCTTCTTCAAACTTGCTTCTTCTGTCCACAAAAAAATCTATATATTTTATTTTATTAAACAGAAAAAAAAAATTAAACAGAAATAAACGTGAGGAGAAGAAACTAACGAGGTGACACAGCAGCGTCATGCAGAGTCAACATCATCATCACTAATGATGTTCACAGGTTTTAATCCACTTTAATCTGGAAACGATGACCAGTTGTTTGTTTCTTCACCTATCGAGTCTAAGTCACTTCGACCCACTGGTCCTCAGACCGAGAAAAAGATTAACTTTGACTTCTACCCTGAGTCACACGTTAATCTAATGTAGCTGATGTAAACGTAGTGAGACCAGCGTTGTAGCTACGTGGTCTCACACTAAACCTACAGTAACGTTTACTGTCACTAAACAGACTCTCTCCATGTCAAACATTATCTTCAACATTCACTAACATCACATGTTAAAACCAGGACACATTTCACACTGGACCAGAACATCATTTTATCTCTTCACTGACTCGTTCATCATGTTAACGAGCGTAGGACCCGTGGACCTGAGGGACCCGACGTGACTTAGGCTCCATATAGAGAAACTCCACCCATGAGAAGTGCAGCAGGATTAGTGGGCTACATCCCACACACACACACACACACACACACACACACACACACACACACACACACACAGAGACAGTTGGAGTGAAGGATGAGGGTGGTCAGATATCTCACACCACAGAGAAACAAACGGAGCAGGTAGAGAGAAGAGCGAAGGACGTTTCATCCTCATACCTCATGACTCAAGTATCAGCTGCAGTTAAAGCAGGATGACCACACACACACACACACACACACACACGTACTGAGTGGTTTGTTTTGTTTTGACAAAGCTGCTTTTTATTAAAAAAGGAAATATTATATTATTATATTATTTTCTAAATAAAGTTAAGGAACCTTTTGTTTCTATGTTTTGTTATTTTGTTATTTAGTATCTTAGGGCCGTTAGTCATGTGACAGTTGTATGATATAATATTCATGACGTCATTTATCACCGTTTATTGACTCTTATTGATCTAAACACACTGACCTGGTGCAGTGTTTTATGAGCTTCAGTCAACATCAAGAATAAATAAAGAAGTCAGCAGATCAGGAGAAGGTTTCTGTGTGTGTGTGTGTGTGTGTGTGCACGCTCTGCATACCTACAACTGTTTCTGTCTGCATGTGTGTGTGTGTGTGTGTGTGTGTGTGTGTGTGTGTGTGCGTGTGTGTGCTCTCACCTGTGGGAAAGAAAGCGGGCTGCTGGAGCTGTGCGTTGGCCAGCGCCTGCTGGTAGTGCAAAACACTGGGGTTGAACAGGGAGCTCGCTCCGTTGCTCTTCTCAAGTGCTGGTCTCTTTGGTAGCGGCTGTAGGACGCCGTGGGGGAACGCCTATATATCCACCGTGAAAACACACACACACACACACACACAAACACACAACACACACAGACACACACAGCAGAAGCACAGTAGATTGGACGTGGATACTTACACAAATCAACACTGATATTCTCTAAACGTGTAACTTGTCTATGCACAGCACAACATCATCACGTTAAGAAAACACTGAATTATTTTAACATTACAGCAGCTGATTATTTACCAATAATAAATGTATATTATAATCTAGAATTACCACTGATAAATATCTTTACACTTTAAAGACTTTTACAGGGTTTCACAAAAAACAAAAGAGCCAACTTAAATTTTGTGAGTGGCTACAGTACAATTAAAGAAGCTACATGCAAAGCAAAAGGTGAAAGGTCAAAGTACCAGGTCTACAGTTGCCTCGAGGGGTCGCTTCATTGCTTTGGCAGTCGACTGAGTCTTTAATTAGCAGGCAGCGAGCACATGATGGCAGTGGGCCAATGGGATTCAAGCGTATTAACATACAGGTAACAGCAAGCAGAGGTGCGTCATGGGGGACAGCATTGCATTGTGGATAGGTGAGAAGGAAAAAAACAAAAACAAAAATAATCTGAATGCAAGTATACCACATACAAAACAATAGGCATGCACATAAACAAAAAATCTCTTTTGTTTACTTTAAAGAAACATTGCTACTTTTTTTTTTTTGAATTAGTACAAAAAAAAAAAAAAAAAAAAAAAAAAAAAAGAGAAAGCATCTACATTTAATCTTTTGGTTAAAAAAATAAATAAAAAAAGCAGAGTTTCTATGACCTATGTAGCATTTAGTAGAAACGCCGACTAGTTCTCAACAAGTAAATATAAAATATCTGAACATCTACGCAAAAAAAAACAAAAAACAAAAAAACAAAAAGCAGTTAATTAAACACAAAGACTGAAGTAGTGTGAACAGATGTAGGATGCTACAACCCCACACACATCTACAGTGACTCTAGCTGAAGGTGTGAGCTTTGTTTTTTATTTTGGGGCCAAAAATGTTTTAAATGTTCTTATTCACCTCAAAAAAAAAAAAAAAAAAAACTACAGATAAAACACTATTAGTAGACAAAATAAAAATAAATAAATCAATAAAAGTCACATGGAGTCAATTCACATCTGGTTAAATAAGAGACGTCGTCTTGTTAGTGTCGCTGATGAACTGGAGGAGGTGACACAGAATGTGGAGCTCTGTTTATTCATTAAATAAATCAAAATAAATAGAATAATGATTCAAATCCAATCTAATCATGTTATTATTTCTATTTATTTTTGGTTAATTTTTTTATTCATTTAAAAAAAAAAAAAAAACCTTCCAGTCGATGTCACTGCTGAGAGGATAAATAATAAAAGAAAATAAATAAAAATAAAAACATGATGTGGATGTGATGATCACAGCACTTTAAGGGTCCATGCACAAGCCTCTTGCTTCATGTATGTGGATTTTCAAATAAATCATAAAGAACAATATATGTATTTGGTTTTTTTTTAAAGAGAAACAATCAATGCTGTTTTTTTCTGATGCGCTGGAGTTAAACACTGGTTAGTATCGATGGAAAATGTTATAAAGAAACATGAGAAGCAGAAGATGACTGCATTCGACTGGCGATGAGGAAGAAAATCACAGCGTGGCGAGCGACACACAATGTGGCACAAGAACACGACACAATCTCAGTAAAAGTAACTTCATCTGTCAGAGACTTCAGTTTAAACACAGTGGAGAATGGATAATAATGATATTATTACCTATTTACAACAGTGCAGCAAAAAACAGGGTTTTATTGTTCTGTGATTCAGCTTTAGGCTAAAAGACGGTGCTGACTGAACAAGTCGTGACGTGACGTTAACCCTCCTCACCTCCAGCACCGCGTCTAACTGCTCAACACTAAACTGGTTTTGGGTCATAAAGCTGATGAACTGGAGCCTGAGAGCAACACAAGGAAGCATCGGACGGAGAAACGGCAGCAACACGAGTTAAATCTTATTTTTATGATGAAGTTGTTGAGTTGACTCATAAAAAAATCTGCCCGTGTGGATCTAAAGTGGAAGGTTCACCTGTTTTTATTTTGGTAGATTTTACCGCGACCAGGATGTGTCAATAACAAAATAATAATAATAAAATAATAAAATAAAAATATAAAATAATAAAATGATAAAATAACAGTAGTAAAATAATAACAAAATAATAAAAAATATTAAAATACTACTTATAAAATAATAAATAATAATTTAAAAAAAGAAAAGAATTTATTATATATATAAAAATAACAGATAATAAATAAAAATAAAATTGAATAAATGTATTTAATTTAAATAAAATTATATAAATAAAATTGACAATTAAATATATATATATATATATATATATATATATATATATATATATATATATATATACATATCATATTTTTTAGGTTGTTTAGGTTTAATACATTTCTCAGATTCAAAAAAAATAGAATTTAATTTTCTGTTTGTTATTTGATGCGTCTGGCTTTAAAGGGTTAAACAATGTTGATGTTTATTTAGTTTCTGAGTCTCATTAAAATGAACAACATGCATCAAATAATCATAAAAAATAATATATAATAAATAAAAACCAAAAATATAAATTTAATTCAATAAAACTAAAACTAAAATATAATAAAAAATATTTAAGTAATTTGTTAGAAAGTTTAATAAATAAAAAAATCTGGCTTTAATTATTTGATGTGTCAGGTATTAAATTGGGTTAAAAATAAAATAAGATTTATTCCTTCATGTTGTCTTGGCTGTGCTGGAATAAAAGGATATAAAACACTTAATACTGCCTCTATAAACTCATTAAACCATAATGTGATATAATCATAAAAATGAGGTCGAGGTTCTTGATTTTAACTCCTTGTTTTTGTTTTATTTTCTGAACCTGGTCACGGTCACCGTCCACACCGTGGACGTATGGAGGCAGGACAACGAGAGCAAGCAGCGATGGAGAGAGAGGTATGTGCAGCGCGTAGAGCCCATGCCATGGAGGGAAACAAGTCAGTCAGCACACTGGCGCAGTACAAGGTGTACGAGAGTGCAGCAGCCAAAAGGACCGTTGAAAAGAAGCCACTCAGAGTCTGGAGGAGGGTGGGGCACAGCCAAGACACACTGCCAAACCCTTCTCACTGTCTGTCTGTCTGCCTTTCCATCTGTCTGTCTCTTCCTCAGTCTGTTGGGGATTTTTTTTCTTTTCCAACTAACGGCAGAGGAGGTTTAACCCCCCACCCCTCCCCTCACCCGTGATGTTACATCCTCATCCATCTCTGATTCAATTTGCACTGATCTGCAGAGAGCCGCACTTATCATTGAAAAAGGCGGGGGTGTGGGGTGGTGGGATGGTGGTGGGGCAGGGGGGTGGTTGAGCCAGCACATTGTCTCTGTATGAACCAAGGGCATTGGAAAATAAAAAGCATACTGCAGTGAGATAATAACAGATTGTTCTTGCGGCTTTATACCGAAGCGTTTATGTCTCGGTGAAGCCTGTTTGTCGTATTCAACGGCTTCACTCGGGGATGAATTGTTCACTGGAGTCCACTAGAACACACCAGCAGGGATGGGTTGTTGTTTTTACAGTAATAAAGCAGTGCTCCACATTTTATGTTAACGTCAGTGTCATTATCAACAGCATGTGTTTACACAGGATGATTTATTCTAAAATAATGTGTATTTTAACTGGAAGAAAATGTTTTCTTTTTTTCTAAAAAAAAAAAAAAAAAAAAAAACCAAACAAATAAAAAACAAAAAATAAAACAACTTATTTGAGATTTTCTAACTTTTCTAACCACAACAGCTTGTGAATAATATTGTACATACTGCTTTTACTTCATCTAACAAACTATAAAACAATAATAACTTGTTTATTTGACGCACTATAAAAACCTCCCACGTCGTCTCATAAAACGCTAAACTCTTATTGGAGAGGTTCAAGGAAAACTGTATATAGCTGCTATAAAACGGCCTTATTGTCCCATCCAGAGCTTATAAGCGCTCGCTCTCTGAGTTCTCTTAACAAGAAGAAACCTTGTGAGACTTGTTTAGTTACTACAAGGACAAAGAATGTGAGTGTATGTTTCCTGTTAGGGTGTAGCGCTGTGCTCTCTCACCATGGCTGCAGCTGTGGCAGCGGCTTGCGCAGCCACAGCTGTCTGGTTGGCCTGGTGTTGAGCGGCCTTAATCTTGGCCTGCAGGTGGGCCGGAGGGTGGAAGTACTTGCACTTCTCACGAGAGCAGCGGCTCTTGATGTAGTCCATGCAGACGGTGACCGTGTTGTCGCTGGTGTCGATCATCGGGCTGTCGCTCGGGTGAGCGAAGCGGCAGTCGGTCTCACCGCGAGCACAGTTACCTCGCTGGAACTCACGACAAACCTGGGAGCACACACACACACACACACACACACACACACACACACACACACACGAATGCACAGATGTGGACAGACACACACAAAAGAGAGAACAAAAAAATACACAGAAACATACAAACTGTCAATTCTTAATCTTTCAACACGTCTGATAAATCAGTTTAGAGTTAGAAGTGTTTGAGAGATAATAAATTAAATGATCGAGGCAGATTTCTAATGTCAAAGTGAACGAAAAAAGTGTTTTTGTGTCACTAAACTCTAGTTGACACCAGTTGACTCCACCAGTGATCTCCAGTGGTGGAGTCTGGTGGACTTGGTCCTCTGATGGTTGGTGAATCATCAGTTAATGATCATAATGTGTGAACAGCCCTAACGACTCCATCAGAGGCCGTCGGGACCTGGTCTGAGACCGGGACTGGATCTGTCATGTTAGAAAACTGGAGGAGTCTGAAGAGACTGACAAAGAGCGACAGCCAATCAGAGGAGGGATGTGAGATAAATGCTGCTGCCGTCTCACTGATTCACTCACAACCACGTTTAAAAGTCTGACGTTTTAACGCTTTTTCTTTCATTTTCACTTTCTACAAACTCCCGCGTCTGATCCAGATGTTACCCGGTACCGGGAGGTCTGCCGCTGATTTCAGCTCCACCGTGAAAACCAGCGTGTTGCCATGGTGATGTTTTACGCCCGGTTTAGCGGTTTAGTCTGTGTCGGAGGCAGCGTCTTCACCGGTGCTCGTCAACAATAAGCGGCTGTAAATCACGGTGAGAAGCAGCGGCTACATCCTGTCTAGTTCACGTGACCAGGCGTAGAGTTTGGTGGCGTCACGGTGTGATCGAGTCAATCACTGACAAGTCTTGTAGTGTGAACACTACAGGTCTCAGACCAGTTGTTGAGACTCCACATCATGGAAACACAAGTCGCCAACGATCACGACAGAGACTGAGACGTTAGAAATCTGCCTGAATCACTTTCGTCATCAACACCTCTAACAGGAGGATGAAGGTTAAAATGTGCCAGAGTTTCTCTAAATCACAGAGCAACAAAACTGTAACATGTCAAATCTAAATGATTGTGAATCAGTGAACCAGTTTGTGTTGAACTGTTCAGAGACCGGAGCAGAATCACAGAGGGATCCGCTTTTGACTTGCGCTCTGGGACTGTGACTGACACACACACACACACACACACACATATATATATGCAAAAACACTGGTGCACACACACACACGTGTGCACACACATGCTGGCAGTGTGTGGGAGTGTATACGTGTCTCAGAGGGATACTGTTTCATTAGAGCCAACTTCATTCAGTTGCTAAGTGATAGCACTCCAAGAGAAAAACACATACAGGCACACACCTACGCATCACCTCCAGGTCTTGGGGAGATTATTGTTTATCTTTATAAATATAGTGGGAAAAAAACTCCCTCTTATACAGTGTTTCACAATCACCAAGCTATTCCCATTCAGAGCAGTTTGCCAGGGGCAGATGGAGACGGTCAAAGTCTAAATGTGGATGTTTAGTCAAGTACTAGTTTGTTTTGAGACATTTAATTTACTGTAAATGTTTTTTTTTTTTTGTGACACTGGCTTTAATTATCTTGTGTTAACAATATGCTCAGGGACAATACAGTGGTAACAAATATGAGGCTCTATGAGCGACACAAGTTCACGATGTGATCGAACCGTCTTCTGACGGATGAAATAAAACCTTTCTGACTTCGTTTCCAGACTGAATCGTTTTCGTTTTTCTTGGGTTTGATCCAACGTTGTTAATTACTTTCTTATAAAAACAAAAATGCTAAATACGTACTTATCCTTGTCCTTGTCTGAGGTAATTTATATAACAAGTAGTTTTATTCAAAAAGTTAACAGAAAGGTTAATTATTTGCTTTAAAAATATGGTTGTGTTGCCAGCTCCTGTGGTAACTAAGGAAACCGTTAGCATCTCATCTTTTCAGACACTACACATGTATTTGTAACCATGGTATCAAAACTATAATAATGTCTTGTAAATACTCTGGAGTTATAAATGATACTCATTAGCACCGCATGTCTATTGCATCGTTTTCACACCCATAATCACAGAGAGAGAGAGAGAGAGATGTTACTGTAATTATACTTCAGGATCTCAAAGACATGAAACATTAGCTGTCATCTGCTCATCCCGTGTGTGTCTGAGAGACTGTGATCAGGTGGGTCACCTCCAGTTTGTCCGTACGCAGCAGTTTCTGACTGGAGGAAGAGCCGGCGGTCACGGAGACGGGCGGGCTGCCGGGGACGATGACGGGGGTGCTGGGCAGGATGTCTGTGGGCACCAGGCCCATGCTGTGGGACATGGGAGTCAGGTACGGCGTGTAGCTCAGACCTGCGCTGGAGCCCAGACCCTGGCTGACTGGAAACGTCTGCTGTGGATGCAGAGATAAAAAAAAAAAAAAAAAAGATGAATTTTTTGCATTCCTGATTAAAATAATCATCATGACTAAAATGATGACACAGGGAGGTAAAACAGGAAGAGGAGGAGGAGGTGTAGAACTTAGAAGGAGACAGTAGTGACAAATGACCAGAGAGGGCAGCTTCGCCGAGTGGCGGGTGAGAAAAATGAGAAGGAGAGTGTGTTAAAGATAGAGGAGAGAGGTTTTACACAGAGAGAGAGAAACAAGAGAGGAGTTTTTTTTAACCTCTATGTATCCTGGGAGGTTTTGCTGAGCGTGCATGTTCTTTTTCAGCGACGCCTCACTATACGTTGATGCAGTTAAACACATTCACATCTGGCAGCTGCCCAGAGCAAAGCGAAGCGACCACAGTCTGTCTGCCGCCGACCGTCCGACAATCACACAGAGAATCGGTGCTTTGCTCAAGGGCATCATCATCTAACTAAACTAAAACCTGGACAACACCTGGAGAAAATGTGTGTGACTGAATAAAGCTGAAGATGTTTCAGTCTCTTTCACCTAAACCCAACCAGAGTTTTCCACAAGGTCTTTTGATGAATCATGTTTATAATACAGCGGTGCCTTGAGGGCCTTGATCTACGAGTGTTTTGGGTGACGAGCGACTGCAGATGGTTCCCTCTCTCACTCAGTCCTAGAGACAACATCCTCATGTTCGCTCAGTTCAGTTTTCTGCCCTTTGTGCTTACGTGTGGTGACTATCCATTACTGCAGCCACGCCCCCCATGAAGAAAGTTGCAAAGCAAGATGCTGAGAGGGAGATGATTCCCGTTGAAGTAATGGAGAGGCATGAACGAGGTGTCTGTGTTACTAGCAGGTGATACAGTGACAGAGACCTGGACCGGATCAGACCAGTTCCCGTTATTCTCTGCTCCACCACGTGGTTGTGTCTCTACTCTACTGGACTCTACTGGACTCTACTGGACTCTACTCAGTCTGGTAGCAGACACGTTGTTTTCCATCAGTTTGTTTCCTCCTCCACGTGAATGTGGTGAGTGGAGTCAAACTGCTGCGACGTCACGACACTAAAACATCAGTAAACATTAATGGACATGGAGGAGATGCTGTACTTGTTGCTGGGTTAGCTTACGACCAGGTAGCTACGACGATGGCTATCACTCTTGTCCTGTTTAAAAATGGAGGCTGATTATTTTGTTGTTGATTTGTACCTCGGCCAAGTAGGAACTAAAAAAGTAGCAGGTACCAGGAACTAGCATAATGTGGAAACATTAGAAACTGAGCAGGTGCTCATGGTGGAAAAAGCCTAAAAGTTAAAAATGATATTAAAACATGACATTTTATGTTTTTAAACCATAAATCTTATTACAAGATGGTGAAATGTGCTCAGACTCGTGTAACTTGATTCTTTTTTTTTTCTGACACCATTTCCAGTCAATTCCAACACTAACCACGGGTTGCATGGTGGTGCCGGGGATCATGAACTGCATCTGCTGAGCCAACATGGCCGCCGCCGTCTTCTGCTGGATCAGGTTATTTCGCCCGTTGATCTCCAGCTGCGTCTTCAGGTGAGCGGGTGGGTGGAGGTATTTGCAGTTCTCTCGTGTGCATCGGCCCTGAGTGAAGACGAGAGACACAAACGGGATCGTTAGCGGTTTGAAACCAACGTGATGAGAAGAAAAGCAGCGATCGTGATAATAAGTCTGACTCTGAACAGAGTCTGTGTTTCTGCCTCAGGACGTGACAGATATCTGGGCACTGATTTCAACACAGACTCCAAACATCAAGTGCTTGAAGGCAGCATACATATTCATACACAGAGAGTGTGAAACATATAAAATCATGAAAGCTACTTATCCTGGGAGAAACAGGTAGCTCTCGGCTCTGAGCAGAAACGTCGTTATAAAAGATGATAATCAGGTTCAGACCTGCTGGTGTTTGGAGGACGGTGGTGATAGTCACAGACTGATTCCAGCTTTCTAAACATCACGACTAAATCTCTGTAGCTTTCTCTCATACAGGCCGTCTAGTACTCTCTGAGGAAATGCAAATGAAGGGTTGGTGAGGTCAGATTTACTGAGACCCTGGTGAATGAAGGCAATTACACTGTCAACCCAGAGGCTAATGGCAAACACAATAATCCAATATGGATCCTTGCTGCAGAGCTTATTGCGAAGGAGAGTGGGTGGAGGAGAGAAGAGAGAGGTCAGGAGGGAGCGACAAAGTGAAGGGTTGGATACAGCAGAGGGAGAAGATACTGGAGCTGAGGGGAAGATGGAAAAGATGTGGGCAGCGTGATGTGATAAGAAGGTTGTGAGGACGTGAAAGACAAAAGAGGAGGACGTGACGTGACCGACGTGGTGCGACACGTGTCGGAGAGGAAGTGAAGTTAAATTAGAATCTGACAAACAAACTTCCTTTAACTTCATGACACAGAAAAACCATCGACACAGGAGGTCACAGAGGTCCGATTAACACCAGCACCGCTCTACAAGGAAATGTGACTGAGTATAAAATATCACCAGCAATGTTGTTTTTGCTGTTTTTATTCTGTATCACGTTATAAAAAACAATACTGATACTTTAAAAGTATTTAATTAAAGTTGTTGTGATAATCAAAAGTACAAACTGTCTTTGAGACATTAAAATGATCTAATCAAAACATTTCCTCCATGCGTTTCTGACACATTATAACATAAATAAATATATATAAATACATGTGTCTCATGCTGATGTTAACTCACTAACCTCTCAACCTGGTCGAGTGTATAAAGCAACACTCAGAGCTTTTCTTCTCACTGTCGAAGGTGGACAAAGCAAACAGAGGAGAAGTTTTAATCAAGCTCCAGCTCCCAGTGTAAACAACCAGTAATCTTCATGTCTCATCAAAGACGAAAAAAAAAACCTAATAAAACCAAGCGATGACTCTTTTCTCTCTCTCTCTGACAAGATATTAAAGAAAATCCACAGAGAATCAAAAACACAGCTCGTATTGTTCCACTTACTGTTCTCTCGTTTGGTTTAAAACTGCTTTGAAATTGTTGTTTTCGTATTAATTAATAAAACTCTATAAATATATGAATGAGACTTGGTTTTTGACACTTCAAAAATAATCAGATAATGGGTTCAAACGTTCATAAAGGCCCCGGAGCTGAGAGGTAATGATGAGAGTCATGAGTCAGACAGGACTGACCTCTACACCCTGCTGCTCCGCTGCAGAGCCACTCATACCCCCCTGCTTCACAGCTCACATGCACAACATCACACCTGCCCACACATATGCATAGCAAATCACAGGATCACATCAAGCATCGCCCACACACGTGTGCACACAAACACACACACACACACGTGTGTTAAACTCGTCCAGACCAGAAGTAGACGACTCGCACCGAACACTGCGACCGGAAGGTGTCAGAGTCTGAACTAATGGAGCTTTATGGATGAAAGGTGTGTGTGTGTGTAGCTGCAACCATGAGAGAGAGTGAAAGCGTGGGCAGGTGAAGCCGTGTGTGTGTGTGTGTGTGTGTGTGTGTGTGCAGGAGCAACTGAGTGGGCGGGTGTGATTGTGTGTGTGTGTGAGCTGGTGCTGAAGCTGCGCTCTGGATGCCTCCCAAAGCCAATCTGCAGGGAAGCACAGCATCGCTATCGCCCCCTACAAAGATCACAGACACAGACGGACACGAATAAAGACACACACACACACACACACACACACACACACACACACACACACACACACAACAACACATTCTCACTGACTACTCACTTTGTCAGTTATATGTAGTTAAAGCGAAGCCATTTTCTTCCAACAACATGACTGACACATGCTTTTTCACAATTGCTCATCATTATTCTCCATTTAAAGTGAAGAGGTAAATGGTGGTGAAGTAAGTTTCATAACGTACAGATGCTGTCGTACTAAGTGCAGCCCTCCCGCTCCTTTCATCTTGTCAAACTTAGTTTGAGAAGCTTTTCTCAATGATGTATTCGTGATCTATCAAGGCATTGTGTCTGGTCTCTGAATAAATTAACTTTGATTTGTCTTCAGTCTTCCATTGTGTCTAGTTTGGAGGTGGAGGAAGCACATAAATGAAGTACCTTCACTGGAGCTGTCATGGTAATGAAAACTGTAACGTCATTTAAAAATGAAAAATAGTGAGTTTGAAGTAAATCTGAGGTCCTGATTTTTTCTTCTTCTTCTACTTCAGGTGCCTGGACAGGTTGGTCGTTGATCCTGACTCTTTTACCTCCTACTGCGTTTTGATTCACTCACAACCACGTTTAAAAGTCTGACGTTTTAACGCTTTTTCTTTCATTTTCACTTTCTACAAACTCCCAGCATCTGATCCAGATGTTACCCGGTACCGGGGAGGTCTGCCGCTGATTTCAGCTCCACCGTGAAAACCAGCGTGTTGCCATGGTGATGTTTACACGCCGGTTTAGCGGTTTAGTCTGTGTCGGAGGCAGCGTCTTCACCGGTGCTCGTCAACAATAAACGGCTGTAAATCACGGTGAGAAGCAGCGGCTACATCCTGTCTAGTTCACGTGACCAGACGTAGAGTTTGGTGGCGTCCACGGTGTGATCGGAGTCAATCACTGACAAGTCTTGTAGTGTGAACACTACAGGTCTCAGACCAGTTGTTGAGACTCCAGATCATGGAAACACAAGTCGCCAACGATCACGACAGAGACTGAAACTCACTGATCGATGAAGTCGACTGGTGTCAACTAGACTTAAACGTCCTCATCATCTTTTTCTTGGCTACTTGCCGTGACCTGTCTAGTGCTAGGCTACTAACCTTGGACCAATTTTTTTACTTTGTATCAGGATCGTTAATCAATAAATCGATGGATCGTTTCACTCCTCCTTAAAGCAATGTTTGTGTGTGTTGCTCTAAAGTAAAACTCTAGCGTTACCTATGATGATCTACTACTGATGTTGGTGGAAATGCAACCAAACTTTTATCACATCCGAGTATCAAGAGTCACAATCAGAACATAAAATATATATTGTTTTACAGTTTTATTAGTTTAGACTCCTGGAGGCTGCAGCGCATAATAGCGAGGAGGATATGGATTTACTATAAATATGGTTTAAATCATCTAAATGGCTGATATCTTTTGGTGGGGGGGTGTTATAAAACATTAGGCTGAACACAAAAGAGGAGATCAGTTTAGTATAAAGAAGACTCCAAGGTTATATTCTGGGATAATCTTGTCCTGGAAAAATATTTCCCGACGTTCACAGCTGTCACAAGTAACAATGTTGATAAAAAAAACAAAAAACGCTACATCCTCCTCACGCACAAATGAAAGAAGTGTTAATTTATTGGTTGTGTGCACGGTAGTTAAAAAGCCTTCACCCACATCACGTCTCTCTGATTAGCTCCAAGAGACATCTGCTTCCTGGCAGAAGTTTTGTTCCTCCTTTAATAAAAAACCACTGTAGCAGGAGGAACAGTGAGGCGACGGTTACATACAGTAATAATTACAGTACAGCTGGAGTGTGATATGTGATATTAATACTAACGATCATCAGAGACGAGTCCAGGCTGCAGGTTGAGACAACATTTCTCTGCTACACTTGTGGATTCAAAGCACACAAGATGAGGTAACTCGGTCGCGAGGCAGCGCGGCGTCACGTTTAAAAAATAAATAAAGAGGATGGTTTAAACAGTGAGAGCGAGGTGGTCCGCAGACGCCACAATAACAAGTGCTACGAAGCAGCAGGAACGCCTGATGACTATACTCCTCTATCATCTGGTTTCAGACCTCGATCTTTGTGTGAAGGCGGCAGACACACACGCAAACACACAAACACCTACACAGAAGGACGCACATACGCAGAGCGAGCGCACTGTGCCTTCTGTCTAAGCCACCCACTCGGAGCAGAGCAGAAATCCATTCATCGCAGGCATTGCCTCCGAGCTGCCGTCTATGAAAAGGATCTTTGAAAGCACCAAGGCACCGCTGTGATTCACGCACCAGTCGCCTGTGTGTGTAGCCATAGCTACAAGGTGAAATTATACCTTTCAGCAGGGTCACTCACATGGCAACCTCTTATTGTAGGTTGCACCGTTGCTATTGTGCGTATGAAATGCTATGATCCATGCTTTTGGAGATCCACTAATAACTGCTTTGATTTCAGATTGGATAATTATCTCTTTGCTTCGCGCTGAAAAACAAAATGAGAGTGAAGGAGACATCAAAGATAAATTATCGGCTGTTCTCACTTGACACAGTTTCTCCGTCCAACAGTTTATAACGAGTCACCACAGCTCCATTTATATATATATATATATATAGGTCATGTCTATAAAAATGTGATCTTGTGATCTGCTGGTGAACAGCTCATCTCACACACACTGACAATAATCACTAATTACATCTACAGCATCATCCGGTTGTTATTCATCTCTATTTTCTCACATTCTTCCTAAAAAATAATATTCAAATGAATCTACAACGAAGAAAGAAAATAAATTCATCTGACTCTACAAATCAGACACAAGCACACAATGTTCAGTCGACAAAAACAAACATTTACCACAGTAAACACACTGGAATGAGAACACAAAAATCCAGTTCACCCGAACAAAGTGACAGGTTGTGACACGAGTTTTAACACTTCACACACACCAAGCTTTGATTTAACCGTAAATATTTCCACCTCACAGTGACCCACTTGTTTGTTTCTGTCTAATAATGTTTCCAGTGTCAGCCTTGGATGTCTGCATGTCTTTCCACTGTCAACAGACGTCAGTTTAAGAATGAACATGTTGGTAACGTTAACCAGACGTATCTGACTGATCCTGTGACTCAGCTCTTGTCCCGTGAGCGTCTGATTCACCGTTAATATTACATTTATTTACTTCTCTTCCTTCCTGCAGCTTTGATAGATTCCTCAAAGATATAAAAACATAAAATAAAAGCATTTCTCCTCTTATTAAACTCTCTGAGTCTTAGAGACGTTGTGAGCCCGAACCAGCTTCAAATAAAATACACTCAGAGGGAACACTGGCCCAAATGATCCATGTATAACTGGCATTAGCATCTCCAGCCTGGGATTTACCCTGCCAGCTTCGTCAGTGGCAGAAACCCTTTCCCCGACCCCCCACCTCCTTCATCAGCCTTGGCTGAATGGTCAGAGTGATGACTGTTGTGTGTCTGTGGGTGGCACAGACACAGAGAGCCAGTCTTCCACCCCCTCGGCAGAATAGCGCTTCAGTTGTGGGCCCCTCCGTTCACCACTGTAACATTTGCATTTTGCCCTCAATGGGCGCTCTATCCTCTGGGCTGCAGGAGACAGAGAGTGGCTGCCTATGGGGCCGCGGCCGACACAGGAGCCGTAAACGTCCTCGTAAAGACGGTAAATTACACTCCTGTGACTCCAATCACACCAGTATAATAGAGAAACTGGTGCCTCAGTGTTTACTCAAGATGGATACACTCGAAATGAGGCATTGCTTTTCTTTCCCACATCAACACTTCAACAACTAGAAACAATATCGATGAATCACATAGTGATGAATCTAGGGAATCTGTGTGTGTGTGTGTGTGTGTTTCCATTAAGCCCTCGTTTCTACAGAAGCTGTGGAGGCTTTTCCATATCTGAGCCCTGGTGATGTTTCTCTAATGCTAGCGCAGCGCTCAGCGGCGTGAACGGCGGCGGAGTGAGTGACAGTATCGACAGACTACGATCCAGAAAAACCAATCAGGGAGGAAGATCACGAGAAAACAGCTTAGAAGATGTAGACTCAGCACTACGAGGTATCAGTGGCTATTTGCACCGGCTGATTGCACTATCAAGGCTTTAGAGGCAATCGCAGCCTAAAGGTCAAACAAATGGGATCGTGACTTGAAGCAAATCTCGCTGAATCTGGTGAAAAACTTAAACAATCCACACAAGCTTCTGCTGCAGGACTGTAATAAAGTCCTCTTCTCTCTGTTTATCCGATTGTCCTTTGAGAGGAGGCCCGCTATGAGAAACTGACACTAATTTTTCTGACATGAAGCCTGTGATATGTGTAATCCCCTTAGAGCGTAGCCGAGGAACCTGTTGTATCTGTGCTGACCAGGGAGGGAGGGAGGTGGACGGCGCTCGCTCCTTCCTCTCGTCTTTTCAGCGTCATCGTGTTCTTCACATTTACATCTTCAGCCGTTAATGCTTCATCAGCTGCACCGACTCGTGCTCGTTCCTTCTGCTGCCAGATATTTGTATTTGCGTCTATAAATATCCAAATAAAAAATAAATAAAAATAAGAGATTTCTTGGCCCATCGTCGTCTCCTGGAATTGATCCTGGAATCAGCGTTTCCAGGAAGTTCTGCATCTCCTCCACATTTCAATAAGATGTAAAATAACAATTGGCTTTTTTTTTTTTTTTTTTGCTACGTTTGATCCAAACATCAATCTTCTTACCGTTTCTTTCTCCTTTCTCACTTTACACCAAAAGAATCTCTTTCTTTTCCCAGGGGGCACTAACAGCTGGTTATGGGTCAGACTGTAACAGGTCAGAAGGAAAAACCACTTTGGTGCAAAAAAAAAAAAAAAAACCCTCCCGGCTATGAGACACCAGCAGAACCAGCACTCCAGTGTTCAGACGACCAAGAAAAAAAAAAAAAAAAGCCGAGCCAATGATCCCGACACCCGGCAGCGTAGCGAGGAGATGGATGCACAGGGACAGGGCTTCCCTTCATCCTCAAAACATGGAGAATGCTTCCTCTTAGGGATCCTGTTTTGTTTTTTCGGGCGGTTTTAATGGATCTGTTTGGACTAATGGATCCGTTTGAAGCTGCGAGAGACTCCAGGACACCAAGGATAACACTGACGATCCATTATGAAATGAGAGCCGAAGGCTTTTCACTTACAGTACACTCGGGCTGATAATAGGGGAACAGGAATCAATGACCAACGGTGGCCAAGAACAAGTCGTTTAAAACATGAAACTGTGGAGATACATCGGATCATCATCGCCTCGGATTTTATGGCGATCAGGTAAATTTGGTCTGGTTGCTAGACAACAGCGCAATTAACAAAGAAAACAGGACAGAGGACAGGGACCAGGTAATGTGGGAACGATAGTCTGCTATCGTTTTTCACATTAACACACACACATAGGACTGTATTGCCTCAGCAGTAATTAAGTGCCTTTGTTCCACCAGCTGTAATCCCACAGATGGAGGAGTAGTTGTGCTGCTGACACGCCTGAGATTACCCAAGGATAGAGAGAAGGAGGAGGAGAAACACACAGACAGGAGGGAATGTGGGATAATGGTGAGATAAAAAATGTTGTTTTCTTTTTTCCCGCCTTGTTTGTCCTGGGACGAAGGAATCTTTACTCCCCACAAGCCGCAGAAGCAAAAACACTCCCAAACACGCCACGTTGGACGTGTAATAAAGCGCCGCTCGTGTGTGTCAACGCCCAAGTTTCTTAAGCAACTAACGAATGTGTCCATATTTCTTGAAATAACATATGCAAACTATTCTTTACCCTTCTCTTCATACACACACGGCAGGTGTGCAGGTTGTGAATCAACTTTGTGTTCCAGGTTACGAGTCTCAGCTCAGAGGTGATAACTGCCATAACCGCCCACGTTGGATGTGAATGTTTTATTGTTTTTGGGTGGAGGTGATGGTGGCGGTGGTGGGTGGGGGGGTGGAGGTGATGGTGGACGTGTGGCTGCAGAGTCTCTACTGTGGAACAACTGCAGAGTCCAGGTCCCTGCTGTTAATCCAGCTGGAGGCCGCAGCCGTGCTTCAGTTAATCTGATCATCTGTGACCTGCTGAGACATGAAACCCACCCTCTAGAGCTGCTCTAATCTGCACACACACACGCAGCTGACAGGTACACACACAATAACACGTTTAAAATGAACCAACATCTTCTCTCCGTCTCACTTTCCCACACTTCTACAAACACACGCCCAGAAGGAAAGCTCAGTTGTGACAATGAGTCCTTGACTCTGAGTCTGTTCATAGGTGAGTCAGAGCCAACACACTGAGGCGTTAGCCTGTCATATCCCGACGCCGCAGAGAGACAGATCTCATCGGCTTTACGCTCCTATAGCGAACGCCACGTAGCTATAACAGTGATGCATCTCATAGAAACAGGTTATGTGATGTTGATGGCCTAGTTTCAAAAGAACTGTGTCAAAACCCCGAGAGGAAACAACCACTGGGTCTTATTTTAATTTAAAAAAACTTTTACACATGTGTGAACAGATACCGATCAAAGCCGCCGCGCCGCCACTGCCGCCGCGTAGCAACTTCTAAAAATAACACAACTTCCACTACGAAATGCTAATGTGAGGTTAAACAAACAATACGAGGCAAAATAAATAAAAAGCAAACCGACATCTTCTTTCCCCCCGCTGACACTATCGACCGCGTGTCAGAGCGTGTTGAGGAGTTGTGTAAATCCATAAAACAGATAAAGGAGGATAATGAGATGGAAGAGAGAGAGCAGATCTATTCATCAAAGCCTCTTTCTAACACACTCAGCAGATAGAGGCAGAAATGTTGTATGGCTGCTTACGCTCCAGTTTGGAGATTAAAGCTTCGGTTGGTGTCGAAAGAAAAAAAAAAAAAAGAAAGTTGAGAGGTACAGGTTTATAATTCAAACAGAGAATCTAGAGAGCGCGGTTACTCCCAAGAATTTACTATCACATTAGTATTCCTGGTAGAAATACTCTCTCCTACGTTTGATCATAGTGAAGATAAAACTGCTCCAGTGATCAGAAACTAAACGAGACATTTATACGTTGGTCTGCAGGAGTCTTACATCAACGTACCACATCAGGATGCAGCAAAAACACAAAAGGTACAAACGTCTACAACAAACTTGTGTGATTTCATTTTGCTGTGCTGCAGCCAAAAGGGAATAAGGTACACGACGGTGGCCTGGATCAGCTTGTTTGTCGGTCGTGATGATGAGGCCTCGGAGGATGCTCTCTCCTTTGGGCCGAGGAGACTCAAAACCCACACGGAGATGATGAAAACAGTTTTCATAAAGCTGAGAACAGTGTGAGTGTTTACACGCGGTTTAAAGAGATGAAATCAATAAATCAGGGTACAGTCGACTCCAGCAGACTTTCAGCTTCAGGGGTGTGTTTTATCCTCAACTTGTCTGACGCAGGTAAACATACGGATGACACTATTTACTCGTGTCAGCTCCCTGTTCTTTCTCCTGTTTTCTCTGAGGTAACACTTTGCTCTGTGGGGGGGGGTGAGTCAAACTGAATCCCAGTCAGAGCTGTGGAAATGCAAACAGAGCAGGATTAGAGGCTGAACAACATCTGTTTGTTTACTAACCATGAAATGGCTTTTTGGTAAAAGAATCATTTACTACCAGTGTCTGAGTCATGTGATTATTAAAGCTGAATCTTGTCATACATGTTTTAACTTGGTGCTGATTTATACCCCCCACCCCAACACACACACACACACACACACACACACCTCCTCTTCATTCCCTCACCCACCATGGGTCCGTCCCACTCTGTGACGGTGTGCGCTGCCAATTAGTGTCCCCCACCTGTCGCCGCGGGTCACTGGTGCAGGCATCTGCTGGGTGTGAAATTGGCCATCTCACTTTCGTCCATGAACTTTGCGTGGCCCTCCTGTCGGCCCAGACACACACACACACACACACACACACACACGTACACGTAGAGGCACAGATATGCTGCTATGAACTAAACTTAACCTTAACGGTATGGCCACCCTGTGTTGTTGGGGAAAGTAATACCTCCAGCTTTAACAACAGGACATTAAAAACTATTTGTATTAGAATATTACACGTGTTCATTACTGGGAATATTTTTAGCCGTGAGAAGCTTCATTCTTATTCTCGGCGGTGACATCACGGTGTCGCCATATCTCAGAAATAAACTTGGTGAGAACAAGAAGAGTTTGATCGATGATATCGATACTTTAGACGACGATATGATGTTTGTCTCTTCATCTCTTCCACGTTTTCATTTTGTATCAATAATATTCGATTGTTAATCATCAAATTGATCCATTGATCGTTACAGCTCCTGTAAGAACAGTGTTGTTATTTCTACAATGAAAATAAAATGAAACCGATTTATTCTTTAATAACAGGTGTCGAGTTTTATTGTGGTTGTGGAGGATTTAAACTGAGCTGTTCTTTTAAGAAACGGTATTAAAGCATGTATTCATATGAAAACATTTACAACAATACACAGCTTCGCCCTCTAACCAGACAGCTGTAAGCCCTTCATTCACTAACACAAGAGCCTTTTTACTGACTCCAACACTTTCATCCAAGCAAGCTCTATAAAATTACTCCAATTTGAAGCTACAGCTTCTCTCCAGCCCATTAAAACTGGCGTTTCTGAGGGGAAGTTAGACTGGAATAAATTCAGCAGTGTTGTTTTGGGTTCATCAGACATTTTGGACCAGACTGAGACACACTCACCTACATTATCTCATCAGTGATACAGTCCTCATCTTAAACACTGAGGGACGGATCAGAATTTAAAGTTCGTTTCTACTTTTCTGCAGCAACAGTCCATCAGTGTTTCACATGCTCACAGTGTCACCGAGCTGAACTGATATCAATCACTGTCAGCGCAGGTTTTTACGCTTTTCTTCACTTGATTAACACCAAATGATTTGGACGCTGACGAGCCAACGTACAGTCACACTGACACATCTTCACATGGGACTGGGGAAGTCATGCTAGACCTGGTTCACAACAGCCTGTTTGACACAGCCCAATAGGCAGTTAGACAAAAAAAAGGTGCAGGAAACCCATCCTGGTGTAGGGCCCCTAAAGATTGCATTTCTGTTGCCTCATTAGAAGAAGCCAATTAAGAAGATCTCTGTCTCATTATGAAGGCTGGCCCCTGGGAGACAGCTGGGGCTGTCTGTCTGAATGCTTGTAGCTCCCTAGGTGTGTGTGTGTGTGTGTGTGTGTGTGAGCTGGGGGAGGTGGTTGGGTGGGAATTGTGGAGCATCTTGAGCTGTGTGTCTTTGCAAGTTTGTCCATTTTTTATAGTCAGAGGAGAATTAAAAGTAGCCCGAGGGAGCAGCCAACACATTTCCAGAGCCACTATTAATGTCTGTGTTTAATATGGGCCACAGTCAACGCCATATGTTACTTTACACTGATAATAACGGGAACATACTGTGGCGAACAATAAAAAGTGACAGTCACTCATTTCCTGAAAATGACGTAGACGAAGCAGACGAATAAATGATCCTCTGAGTAGAAATTAGATTAGAACAACCTGAGTCTGTCTCTGATGAGTGATGACGAAACCACGTATCAATAATTAATGAGTCCGATACTAAAGGTCAAGCACGCAGCGAGCCTCCTGCCATAGATCTGATGTGATCTGCCTTCGATGCTTCAGCTTTTACTGCAGAGGTGCTCGCAGCAGCACAAACCACACTACTGCAGCGGTAAGGCGGTCTGAGTCCAGCTGGCTTTAAAATCACCAAATGTGAGGATGGCATTGATTCTGCAGCATCTGATTTAAGTTGCAGAGAGAAAAAAAAAAAATGCAGAGAATCTTGTACTTTATCAGCAACACTGTGGGCAGCAGAGCGAGATGGAAAAAAAAAAAAAGGATGACTCAGAGGCAGTGGGTGGACTGAGACCAGGTGAGACACTGGTACAGCAGATGGGCAGATTTTCACTGCTCAGTCTCTCCATCATGCTGCAGGCGGCTCACTGGACGACAAACACCCACTATTCAATTAGATATTAAATAACAGCAGCGCTATACATTTAATAGAGAAGATATGATGAAGTACAACTACTGAATAAATGCTGCAGAGCAGCCGGATCGTCCTACATATGTAAAGAGTTTCGCTGCAGCGTCTAACTAGAGCTCGGACGGCGCAGACACGTGGTCCGTTACCACGTAAAGAATTTGCGTTGGTGCGTTAAATTTTAAGTGAAGGAACATTTCTGAAAAAATATGTTTGTTTGTTTCATATTTAAAAAATAAAAGACGTGTTCTGTATTGAACCTCGTCCTCTCAGGACACAAAACCACCACTTTTTTAATTGGTTGAGTCGTGTTTATCGTTGCAACGGAGACGTGAGATGTAAAGATAAAATGAGTGAAGGAAGAACGACTGTAAGTGGAGTCTGTGATCTCAAACATCATATCATTTTTTAACCTGATTTTTTTCTGGTTTTGTTCTGTTTGAAATGAAGTTTGTAAAAGAAAGAAGCTTTTTGTATCAAAAATGTTAAAGTAGCTACATTGTAACAGTTTTCATGTTAAATATTAACATGTTTCCTTATTCATTTTGAGTAAATTGTTACATTAATTGGGAATAATCATTAATCTTTGATACAAACAGCTCATATTCAGTCTCTATACTAACATTTTCACTGCTCGTTCTCACATGTACCAGTACAACACATCAGCGACTCCCAGGTCCTCTTGTGTCGTATCGTATTTTAAGTTTGGCTGCTCAACATTAAAGTGCGTAAGTGTTTTCGTTTCGTTTAAATCCCTGTTGCTAGAAGACCAGTTCTGCTTCCAAAACACAACACAAACTCTCTAAACTGTAAAAAAAAACAGACGCTTAAAACGACGACACTCCCAAGTGAATCAGCTGTGTGGTTTCACACTTTCTCTACAAAGAAGAGGACAAGAAATTTACAGCTGAGAAAAAAAAACTGCGTTTTACTTTTTCCTGTAATATATGAATATTCTAAGAATAGAGTCTGGAGTTGGTTTGATCAGTGATGCAGCTCGATCCGGAGGGGACATGAAGGGTGGTGATCACACACACACACACACATGTGGGTCAGAGCAGTGGCCCAATTAAAATGCCAACCCGACCATACCCGTATCAACTTCTCCGATCAACAGCAGCACAGTGCGGTACTGTTAGTCCGCAGTAACATCAATAACCTTCGTAGAGTTAAATCAATTTACACAAAATCACAAACAATAACACGTAAATGTCACGTGGCAGGAAGACGACGAAGATGCAGCGAAACACAGAAACAACACTGATAAAAGTTCAGTGTCAACGTTACTTAATAGAAGAAGAGAACCAATGACAAGCCTTGTTTAGGTCACATGACCAATCTCTGGAGGAAGAAGAGGAAGTGTTTAAACATGGCGACGGATGGTGGAGGCACCAGTTTGTCACTTTAAATTTGTCAAAACAGACACAAATCTGGTGGAAACGGTCATAAAAAATTAAAATAATAAATTTGAGGATGGTTATCTGAAAGATGAATTATTTGATGACATCATTGTAAAGAAATAAATCAATATCACTGTCATTTCCTGTTTGTTCTCAGCACATGGCTGCATCGCCTCAACGTCCATTCATTTCCTGTCACTACAACAGTCAGACAACATCTGTTAATGCTGACTTCTTCTTAATGTGTCAGTTGTTTGAGACGACGTTTGACTGACTAAATGCTCTCACGTCATGTGAGAGGATCTGACTTCAGATCAGTTAAACTGAGGGGGGGGGGGTTGTGACGAATTCAATCACACAGATCAAATGAAATTCGGCACAGTGAGAAGACAGCGTTATGAGGAGGCCTGTTTAAGGACGAGCAGCAGCAGAGGAAGGTTCATCGGAGCAAACGTCATCCGCTGCAGCTCCACGTCGAAGCTCAAGTCAGAGCCTCATTGTGACCGAGTGAACGACCCCGTCGGGGGGAAACACCAGCTCCCGCTGCGCCGCGCTCATTCTGCCCGCTCTGGGTGTGGCCCAGTTCGAGAGGATTACGCTGAGGAATGCAGCCGAGCCCATCTTTTAAAACAAGAGAGGAGGGTGGAGGGAGGGAGGAGGGCATAAAGTTCATGATCACTGAGGCTTCGTAAAGAAGAAGAAGAGGGAGGAAGTTTCAGTCAAGTCTAAGTCAAATCTCTGCTCATGATTTAGTTTCAGTGTCTGGTGTTTGTCTTGACTGGACAGATTAACTCAAGGTCACACACACTTTCCCATTAAATCTTTGACAAATCACGTTCCTCTACTGTGACTCACAGTTTGGCTGGAGTTGTCACCATCTCGCTTCTTTTTTTCCTGCTTCCTTCCATTATTCTCTAAGCCATTCAAATATCACCACCTTCCCTTCTTTCCATGTTCCCTCGCTTCTTTATTTACCAGGTTCAACCATCTCATGACCCCAAAAAACACTTGCTCTCTTTTGAAGCCGAGTCTGGATTAAGATGTTCTTACAGAGTGGGGGAAACCAGGGCACCTCACCCCCAGGGGGGGAGGACGGCGCAGAGTCTCTCTGATACAAATGAGAAAACACTCCACACACCTGAAAGTGCCTTCTATTGTTTCTCCTCCTCCACCACTTTTTTTTTTTTTTTTGACAACCGCAACTTGACGTAATGTGATATTGTCTGGACGCAGCAGACGATCCCCCCCGCTTCTAGAGACTATTGAAGCTCGGTCAGGCATGGAGGTCACCTGGTAAAAATGTGTCTGGTACCAAAATAAAAAACCAGCTCATGTTATCGAGCATCTGATCTGCTCTGTTAATGTTTTTACAGCTTTGTGTTACCTTGGCACATATGTATTTCCTGCAGCATATTTAAAAACAGCATTTTAAATGACAATCATCTCTGTGAGCAGCTTATTTTTAATCTCATTTTCTGCTTTATTTACAGCCTACATGTGTTATGTCATATTTGTGCATGACAGGCAGTCAACATAAACGCTCAGACGAACGCTCTGGACTGGGCCGGTGTTTTTGCTGCAGATGGACGAGATATAAATCCAGCCAACAAAGAGAAAAAGCTGGAAATAACCGATAACAAAAGGCTACTGTCACAGGCACGGTCAATGTGACATCATCACATGACTGGTGTGATTGCATTTACTCCATTACCTCAGGTATTCATGCTCATTTCCTACAGACCCCCCCTCCTCCCTCCCTCCCTCATCCTCCCCCTCGTCCCCCACCACCAATATGTCATGGTTTCCATGGACACAGAGCAACAAGTATCAACGAGCTTAAAGGAAATGGCTTCAACCGTGACACATCGTGCTGTTTATTTATCTCCGTCTGCAGCGCCTGGTGTGTGTTTAATACATCCACCTGTACGCAGGTCGACCATCGTTGTTCTGTTGCTGTTTTAACAGCGACATTTACATCCCACGTTGTGTGTTTGCATGAAATTTTCCTAATTCAAAAGATAAAAAAAATTTAACAAAAGGCAAAACCTCAAACATAAAAGGTTAAGTCACAAAATAAACATATTAACAGTTCTGATTGTTGAGAATGTAAATGACGAGTTTCATCATATGATGATTTTAAATTAACTTTAAACAACAATACAGCATGTCAGTATTTATCTCTCAACAACAACAGAGAAAAGAGTCAACCAGACATTGTGTTGTTGTGTTGTTGATCAGCTGTGATGCTCAGAGTCTTTTACAGTCGTAGTGACTGGTGAGCAGGTATCAGACACGTTAACACGGGTCAGTGTCCTGCTGCTTCTTCTTCAGGAGCTTCAACCGGACACGTTGGTCCTTGTTTCCTGACGTTTTGTCTGTCGACTCGTCTTTTCTCTGATTGGTTCCTGAGACGAGACTAAACGTCCTCGTCATCTTTGTCTTGGCTCCTTGTTACCGTGACCTGTCTGGCTCTAGGCTGCTAGTGTTGTTTGGATGTTTATGAAGGAGCAGCAGGAGGTGGAGTAATGAAGACGATGTGGATCCGTGTTTTCACTTTGTACTGGATCGTTAATCAATGAATCGATGGATCGTTACACTTCTACACACTCCACAGAGTTGACATACTGTATCTGTAATTCCTTCTGCTGCTCCTGTTGTTGAGTTCGCCGCTGTCAACTTGTCATGTCACGTCTCAATAAAAACACCTGGCAAGCTACTTCTAGTCTACTGGCAGAGATGAAGAAGCTTGTCCTATTTTGAGAGACGATGTAGCACAGACGTATTATTTCTTAAGCGTTCAGTGTTGAGCAGGAGGCACAAAAAAAAGTTAAATAAATAAAAAAATATATATAATCCCCTTGACATTAGACTATAGAAACGCTGAGAGCAGCACGGTGGAGTCAGGACGCTGCAGGTTTTGTGATACAGACGACACGAGAAACGATTCCTCTGCTTCATTCGTCCTGATGCAAAACACGCTAACAGAAAATGCAAATCTAAGTATTTCAGTTGCCGTTGTCTTCCTGGGTCACTCGTTTGCTCCACATGAATGGAGCTTGTGCATGTGACTGTTTGGCTGCTTCCCAACCCCTCGCTGCACCCGTCGCTATTCTTATCAGAGATGTCAAAGGCCTGGTTGTAACACACACACACACATACAGGAGAAGAAATGAATTATGCTCTCCAATGTAATTTATACCCAAAAATATAGGAAGCGCTTATCTCCTCTCCTTCTTGCCTGGAGTGTGGTCCCGTTGCTTTGTGTTTAAAATTAATAACACCTTTTAAAAGCTGCGTTGCAGGAGATGATTGCCAAGAGTCTGCTGGTCAGAGACACCTGTAATTTACATAATCTCTTCTAAAATATTTTACTTTTTATTTTAAAAATGTGCAGCCCCAACACTCGAGTGATTATATCAGGAAAAATAAACCTTGAAGTACGAGAGTTCAACAAGAATCAGTGTCTCAAAACAACAGCAAACTCCACGAACTGGAGTCAGTCGTCTACTCCTCTGCTCTCCTGAGCCACGTCTTCTACGAAGCGAACTCTTCTGATCATCAGGCCGAGTCACGCCTGGCAGCGCGCTACCGCGGCGTGATAACCCTATCAGATGAGAAGACCCGGGAAGACGATACGGGCGTAATTGGGTGGAAATCAGCCTGCTGCGGAGCGAAACACTCTCCTAATGCACGATAAAGCATTCATTCTCTGTTGGCTGTCACGAGGGGAAAGTCTTTGTGAGAGGAGGCGAGTTGGGGGTTAAAACTACAGAGAACCCTGTATTCTCATTCTGTCACCGGGTTGTGTGATGAAAAGAGAGAGAGGAGAGGTAGAGTTAGATGTGTGTCTACATTTAAACATTTAACACTAGAACATGACCTAAATGTGTCAGCGTTGAGGGTCAGAGGTGATTTTCAAAGTCAGCAAATTCACGTCATGTTCAGCTTTTTTCCTCACATGGTGCAACAATGAATAGGCTGTGATTGGAGTCAGCTGTTTGCTCATGAAACCATAATGCCGTAACAGCTTGCAAAACCTGGCAGCTGGGAAAGAAACGTCACTCGACGGACGACGGCGAGCGATAACTCAACAAGCCTCACCAGGAGTTCACGGCTGATACATAAACATAAACACAACTTGTTTTTGATTGTGTCGAATTAATAGTTCGCTCCGACTCTAACCAGCGTTTTGTCACAGACCTGAAACACAAACACACTGCGCTGCTGTCCACACAACACGCAGCTACAGCGTATACTTAAAAAAAGACAAACTCCTCACAGTTACAGTGTTCTGCTCTAGTTTCTTCGGCTATTTATCATTGTCACAGCTGTTTTTTGTGGGTTTTTTTTCCCACTCAGCTTGAGAATAATAGGTTGCTCTTGGATGCAGTCATCTTATTTGCAGCATGTGTGGGCTTGTGTGAAGCGACCTTGTTATAATTGGGGAGACTTTTAAAGTGTTTGGCGCTGAGCTTATTTAAGGTATTTTACCACAATGAAGAAACAAAACTGTGGTGATGATAATAATAATAATAAGTGTATCGAACGTACTAAGAAAACAACAGGAGATTAAACCCTGGACGTGGCCTGATGTCAACCCAACGTAGGCGACACTGATAATTACCTCCATTTAAAACACAGATCCTGATCTGATGAGGACAGAAGCGCATCCAGAAATAGCAGCTATGAAACGACTGAAGGCGATCAGATGATGGACAAGGCGTGGTAACATAAGAAGAACACACCGTATGAAAAAAACAAACACCCACACACACACCTGTGGTGACAGTGAACATGACAACAGACCACTCTGGCCTTTAGCTTCATAGGTCAGACTGGTCTGCTAACTGCAGCGCAGCATGGAGACCTGACACACATGCTAATTTGAGCAGACAACCTACACCCACCGACCATGAGGAACCAGAGCTGCAGCGTTTTGTTTTTTTTTTGTTTTTTTTTTTTTAAATCAGATGCTGAGCTGCTGCTGCAGAGATGTGATGCAGTTATTCATATTTCCAATTTAAAAAAAAAAAGATGGAAACACCAACAGAAGTTACCTGCAGCTTTTAAAAGTTTTTACTTACCTTTAATGAGTCAAAACATGCGATCACTCTCCCGTTCTCCACCTGGCAGCTTTTGGGTGGGTGAGCAAATTTGCATTCCTCATCACTGCGTGAACAAGTCCCTCTCTGAAACTGCCGGCACACTTCCAGGGTCAGCCATTTTGTGTCCCGTATCGAAGCGATGTTTAGAGCCATGTCAGCAGCGCTGGCTGTGGTGTGGAGTGGAGCCACTTGGTTTAAAAGGAGGGGGTTTATCCTCTGCGGAGGGTGTTTCAGTACAGTTCCAATAAAAAAAAATAAATAAAACACACAACAACTAAAACTAATGGAACATGTAGCTATAACTGATCTGCTTCAGGTCAGTGGATGAGGTTTGTCCTTGTAGACAGGAAAGTAGAGGAGGTAATGGGCTGGTAAAGTCTCTGCCACCGGAGCATGGGACTGCGCTGCTGCTGGAGAGTTTGTCAGTCAAACAGTTAAATTGTTCATCAATCAGCGACTCTCAGGTGCAGACCTCTGACAAGGCAGAGGGTGCATGCTCGGAGACAACCGCTCTGCTGGTTGTACCAACGTCCCCAAAACGTCCTCTGTATGAACGATGATATCTGCGTAGGGGGAAAGATGTTGGGGAGAAAACGTGGTGCTATTTTGAGGAGCAATGGCACAGTTTAGGACGATGCAAACTTTGTGTTTTTTTTTTCTATTGTTTTTTTAAAAAGTCTTCGGTACCTATGCTGTGTCAGCGTTGGCACCTCGCTGAGCAGCGCGGTAGCTCCACCTTCTCTCACTGAAGGGCAACCCAGAGGGGTCAGGGGGTGTTAGCGGCCGAGCTGTATCCTGTAACGACTGCAGAGGGAGAAGAAATCTGAAGCTCCTTATAGAAACAACCAGGGGTCTTCAAGTAGGGACGCTGTCTCACAAGGCACTTTCTGTCAGCGATCTGAAACGGAGAGAAGGAAAAAGGGACGAGAAACAAACAGATTGAGGTTATTTTCAGAGTGACACAGCGCCTTGTTAAATATCAGCAGGCGTTAACGTTTGCGTATTCATGTCAGTCTGAATTTGGGAGCGTACTGCCTCAGAGGGTTGCTACTTCTAAAGGATATGGTGGCTGATGAACCAGAGAAAAGGCAGTTGTGAGGTTATTCACAAACCACTTGAGCTGAAGTCCTCCAGTCACTGCTGTGTGCCACTGACTCTCCAACATATTGCACACAAAGCAGTGAACGGGAAAAGCTTCTGTGCTATGAGACAGTGGACAAGAGCATCGACTCAGAGCAGCCCCAGGGCGCAACCCGCCCTGTAGAGCCATGCACGGTGGGACGGTGCAGCCAATAGAAAACCGCGCAGCGCAGCACTATTCTGGGCAGCTGTCCAGCAGCCAGAGAGGAACCGAGACAGATGCATATTCCAGTGCCAGACACGATTATGACGCTGCCTAGTGTCCTGCAACATTCACTGGTCTCCAACTGTCCAAATTAGATACCGGCTCTTTGACAGCGGCCTGTCAATTCACATTCATGGTGGGAATGTGTGTATGTGCGCCTCGTCTCGTCCTGTAAAAGACACTACTGGTGCCTGGTTGTTGTCTGTTGAGAGAGGGAGAGAAAACGATCGGTGGAGCAACAATCTGAGGAAGTGACCTTTAGTTTGAAAGTACCAAATCCATTACTAAGCTACTGAGCAGGGAGCTCTCTTTTCTTGGCACATCTGGGAATGTTTTTCTGCTAAGTGGGGGCGGGAAAAGGCGGGATGAGGACACCAGACCGAGGGAGGAAAAAAAAAAATCTGGTTCAGATCTGGTTATAATGTTTAAACATGTCATCACATCTATTGGAAACACCACCAACATGTCCAAGTTCACAAGAAAAAAAAACCCTAAAGGCGTATGACAAGCTCCACTTGGTGTTAATGAAGACAAGTTCAGACTCGTACTTGAAATATCTATGCTACTGTTACGGGAAGAAGAAATTTCTTCACAAATTCCCTGCACAGGCAGAAGTCCTCACACAGCTGTGGTACGGGTGAACGGCCGTTCAGATAGTTTTAGACCTAAACATCAGTCAGACTTTATCTCTTTAGGTGAAGTCCGTTTGATGTCTGAAATGTCAGAGAGAGAAACTCAATAAAGACCATGAATCCAAAAGGATAAACGTCACAAATCCAGACCAGACTGTGACTTGTTTTGTTTGTTGTCAGGTAAACGTTTCCTTTCCATCGCCTTAAAATCACCCACTAAACCTGTTCCTATCCTATGAATCCAGACCACCGTCTAGCTAATCATACCGTCCCACTTTAGTGCTGATGATGTGAAATGAGATGAGAAGCTTTCTCTCATGATCGTACCGATTCCCGGGCTATACGCTCTCCAAAGCAAGGATTTAATTTCACACCATCTCCCCGGGGAGAGAGCCAATCGCTGCGGAAGAGACAGTCAGGTAAGAATCATGTCAGATCT
The DNA here is from genome assembly GCA_016801845.1 of Polydactylus sextarius. Taxonomy (NCBI): domain Eukaryota; kingdom Metazoa; phylum Chordata; class Actinopteri; family Polynemidae; genus Polydactylus; species Polydactylus sextarius. The sequence goes on from CM028925.1 coordinate 11,168,747, forward strand.
GACCTTTCACAATTAATCCCTTCTTATTTTTAGAAGCCATAAGAAGTCTGTGATCAAGCTAACCTACTTTGTCACAATGTGTGAAGGGACGACGGCGCCATTTCTCCGTGAGATGACACAGAGAACACAGACATTTGTTTTTTTTTTTTTTTTATTGGGGGAAAGAGGAGGGTTTTCATAACAACGAATAAGCCCTCGGAGTATGTGTATGTATGTGTGGATAAAGGGTGGATGGGGTCATCTGACAAACCCTCCAGAGACTCAACAGGCAACATCCAAACAATGTTTGTCATGAGAGATATTCAAAACAAATGGTGAAGCCTGGAGATCAAAAGGACCCCCATGTGGGTGATGGTATGATAAAAATCATTCAGGAACATGACCGCATGTCTGTTCCCAGACTGGAGAGACTCCTGTGTGTTTGTGTAAGATGTCAGGGAGTTTAACTGCTGCTCTAAGCTCCAGTAGGTTCAGTTCACTCATTATTTTTTTTAGGTGCTGTGATGCACAAAATCAGCATCGAATCAATGCTTTAATTAACTGGTTAGAGCCTGTAGAAACCAAATAACTGCTACCTATGTTGTCATATAACAACGTCTTCTTCTAGAGTAAGAATATGAGAAACTCAAACACACAGTGGAGGAAAATTGCTCTGCAATAATAACTGCGTTGGGAAACCTCAAGCCGAGGTTAAAGGCAGTGCATGCAGTTTTGGTTTAGTCTGGTTTCACGTGTCCTTGGACTGCTCCGGGGGTTAGACTAGCGTCGTTTTGTGCTACATGCAACCTGGCTCGGTTTATGCTATGCTTAGCAGTCGCGCTTCAAGGACAATGCTACTGGTATGAAGGGCCAGAAAGGCAGATGGTTGGCAGGTATGAAGGTAGGACTGTGCTCATACTGCACCCTATGTTTTTACCCCAGAGATTTGCCCTCACAGCTGAACCAGACTCTGTTTTCTGAGTCCTTCCAGGGATAAAAAATGTGAAGATCAGCATTGTACCGTAACAGAGCCATAAATAGAGAGAAGAAATTGTCTAATAATCTGCCTCTAACAAACACAGGAACAAATACTGTAATAAAGCATAAACCTACAGGCTGAGGATGTTAATATCGTTGCTCATTTCGGCGCCTGAATCTTTAATCTTCAGTGTATATCCTGTTTAAGAAGTGTGTGTGTCTTCAGTACAAACAGTGGACAGACAGGATGACCTGATAAAGCGGAGCAGAGATGTGAAGAAAAGCACTACAGTACTAGACTTTATGGATTACTGACGCTTACTAAGGCCAGCTGGCAGGGGCATTATCTTGGTCAGTCTGCTTAATTGAATGAGAGTCAGCGGGACAGGGGTGCGTCTCGAGTGAAAGTCATTGGCTTGACCTCTGAATACCACGTATGTAACCCATTAGTCTGGTATCCGTGTGTGCTGCAGTTTATCTTAGCTGCTTGTGTTTGTTCAGCGGCGATGATAAGCTACCTGGTTTCCACTGCTCGTTAAGTCTAGTGACAACGTTTACCGCGACGTCGATGCGACCAGGTGCTGCCAGAGAAATAATAGTCGACGTACAGATAATTGTATGACAGAGCAGTGTACCTGAGTGGCCACATTTCCATTTATTACCATTTTATGCTGGCAAAACCACAGTTGTGTCGTCATTTGCATGGACAAGAGGAACAAGTGGTCAATGTTTTTCAAGGGAGAGAGAGAGAGAGAGAGAGAGAGAGAGAGCCTCATTGTGAAGTGGAAATAGGAAAATGTTCACTTTCCAGTGAGTAATGGAAAATGAACGAGCCTTATAGAGCCAGTTTTATCAGAATGTCCTCCAACCCAGTTCTTTGTGTGACATTAACCAGCTTGTTGGCTTTGATAAAAAAATGTTCCTGTGCATCTTCTAAGGAGGATCAGAGCCGGGGCTCTCTCTCTCTCCATATATCTAATTCGTATTTAATACTATAGAGCGCTACGACGCTTATGAAATTGTCTTTGGCATAAGCTACGGCTCCTTGTGTTCAATATGATCAAGTACCATTAGCGATAAGGACGAGTGAGGAGGACTAAGCTACTGTTCAGAGGCAGAGTCAGCAGAAAGGTGTGCTCCATATCATAAGAGCCTTAACTAAACTACACTGACCCAAATGGCCCTGATGCTCATGATGCTCATGATATGGGCCTGGACTTCCCTCACCTCATCAGAGGTGGATGACAAAGGATGATAAAGCTCCTCCTAAGGTTTTATAAGCACTTAACTGAAAAACAGACAAAAGAGAGCCTGCGTACGTTTGATTGATATCAACTCCCTTCCACTCAGTAAATGGACTTGTTTCCCTGTGTAAGTGTTCTTGTCTTCTCCCTGCTTCGCCACAAGACTCAGGCAAGTCATCAGCTAATTACAGTACAGTTGTCAGCCAGAGGTGAATAGTGCTGCTCAGATAAACATGATGATTAAAGGATACAGAGTGGAAAAGTCTGACGTGAAAGTACGACAGACCCAATGACACTGAATACTCTCTCTCTCTATATATATATATATATATACATATATAAAAACAAAGCTGAATGATTCAGCAAACTCAAACTCCGTCTTTAACGCACAAAAATTCATTCAAATTCATCTCAAGCTACAATTTGTCTGAGTCAGTTTCAGAGTTGACGGAGCAGAGGGACGTCTGGGTGACAGGGTTTTACAGCTACGACCCGTTCTCGTCTCAGACGCACCGTATCCTATTCTTTTCTTCAACAGGAAGGGCTGAACTGATGTTCCATTTTAGAAAACACCCACTTCCCCTTGATCCGTGGCCAGACGTGTGACACCACCCTGGCCTTTTCCATGCAGCCGGTGATGTCCAATGCTTGAGCGCACCAGGCTACGAAAAGCTAGGGACACGTCAACCGTGGCCTCATCTAACTCCAAAGGTTAATTATGATGTGGATCTTATTATAACTGTGAAGTTCCAGTTTGTTCAAGCCATCAGCTATTTGTATCCAAACATAATCACCTAGTTTTTTTTTTTTTTTTTTTAAATTTACAACTCCCAAAAAAACTTTTTTCACACAAACCAAAAAAAAAAAAAGGGGACAGTGAAGAGCAGACGCCACAACAACAAAACACAACACAAGTTTTTCTCTAGAGAGTGAAAAATATGTTGCCCATGTGGCAAAAAAAAGCTCCTGACATTTGCACTGAGAAAGGAGCAAGTCAACTGCTGTGATAATGCCTCTCCCTGAGGAGTTGAAAGAGAAAGTCCATTACAAAGCTGGAAACTGCAATAAGGATAGTTAGTGCGTGGCCACAAGCTCCCACTGCTCCTCTACGTTACGTTTATCCTCACTCTGTCTGTTTTCTTCCCTCGTTTTCAGCCTCACAGATAAAACATTCTCCCTCTCCTCCCTCCTCCCCACCCAGACTGGTATGCAGCAGCACACTGCAGCAAAACTCCACAGAGAAATCTTTAAAAAAAAAAAAAAAAAAAAGCAAACAGCAGCCAGTATGACGGTTGTTTCCCACCTCGTTTCACTGTGTCCCGTCGCTGTGCTCGTCTGTGCCTCTTGTCTGTCTGCTGTCCCGACCATACGAGGCACCTGGTGCTTCTATGATACAGCTCTGTCTCCCTTCAGCCTCAGCGACCGGAGTTAATGACCATGTGAAGTGTTGTCATTCCTCGCGAGCTGCCGAGTGCTGCAGCCGGAGGTCCATGCCTAGACTAGACAGGGATTTTCTCTCGATGTCTCTCTCTCTCTCTCTCTCTCTCAGCCACGAAGCAAGCAAGCGAGCGAGGCAGGAAGCAGAAGAGTGTCTACTCCAACTATCTGGCTAAAACACTTCCAGCCAAACCCACCCCTCATACCCCTAAAGCCAGCCCCTTCCTGCCCACCAGCTTGTTGCAAAGCCCTGCCCCTTAACAGCTCCAACCAATAGAGACGACGCTGCTGTGAATCACAGCTCTTTATTGGATCAGAGCAGCACAAGTGAGAGGCTGAAAGCTGCACTTACAGTAACAGCCTCTGAATACTGAGCTACTAAAAAAAAGGTATTTCCCCAATTTCATGCCCTGTTAAACCAGCTATGACATTATTTATTCTTTATCAACTCTTCTCCACACGTGTTTTAAATGTGATTATTTTTCAAACTCAAATAACAACCTGAACTGTTTTTCGTTCGTCATTCGGTCGAAGCGATAATCGAAGATTTGCTGCAGTCGCATAATGAAATCAGCTCTGTCCTTGTCTATGTTCTATCATCACATTTAACACCATCCCCCCAGGAAACAGGAGAAGTGCACCTCCTCCCCCGTCCTGACTCTCCTCTGCCTCCCCTCAGCATCCGTCCTCTAAACTCATCTCATCCAGACACCTCACCCACCGCTCTCTCTCCTCCCTCACATACATGTATCGCTTGTCTCCTCCTCCCCTGACCTCACCTCCTCCTCCTCCTCCTCCTCCTCCTCCTCTTCACCTGCTTTCATCATTTTTCTAACCTTTCTAATCTTTCAAGCTCTATTTCGGTCTAATTCCTTAGTTTACTGGAGTGGAAAATTACACAGTAGTGAACATTTCTGTTATTGTTATTGCATCAGAATATGCTCGGGAATAAAAAAAAAGTCTTGGTCTCTCTCTCTCTCTCTCTCTCTCACACCCTCCACCCAGCTGATGACATGCTGGTTGGCATCATATGAGCCGTGAAACCGGAGCGTCACAGAACTGATGAGTCAGAGATCCAGCTTCATGACTTTTCGATCCAGATTCAATAGAACAGCTGTACCGTCTGTCTGTCTCTCTTTCTCTGTCTCGTACAAAAGCTGCGAGTGACGTTGCAGCTTGGGTGTTTCGTTGACATCAAGTGAGGAGGCTAAATAAGAACCACACTCCCATAATAAACAAACCGATTTACTACATATACATGTACATAATCCTATGCTCCACAGGCAGTAGATTTGTGAAATGTTTTTTTTTGTGGGGAGGTAGAGATGAGGGTTGTGAGGATTAATCTCTTTGACATGAAAAATGGACTACCTCAGCAAATGACACTGACGTCATCTCCGGCATCAGGGCACCTGTGGGGAAATAACACAGACGAGCGCTCTGCCAAGACGAAGCAGAGACGAGGAAGACTAAAGTGTCAATTTACTACACTACACCATGTAGACGGATACAAAAGATTAAAGGAAGGATGCTCCAATACAGCAGCACAAGAGGAACGAAAATACGTTAAATCTGGACATAAATGTCTTTTATTTATTTACTGAGTTAGTTAGTTTGTCTTTGTGTTGGGACCTTCATGGTGGAAATTAAAGGATAAATAAAATAAATGAAACATCTTATAACAGATCCAAACAGTAGCAGTTGTGCAGGTTAATCCTTCTAACTTCTCCATAACCACATTAATGAATAACTGTCAATAAACGTATAACAAGCTCTAGCTCACAGCTAATTTCCACCGGCAGACCTCAGATAGCCTACCTCCTAAATAGATTTGTCCGACAGGAAAACAAACAAAAGCCTGGCAGACAAACAAACTGAGCCACTTCCTTCCCACATCGAATCCCCTCCCCTCTTATTATCCCTGTCCTGTTTGACCCCAAACGCTTTGGCTCGCTCACACACAACCAGATTTGGGATTCTGTGGCCTAAAGCGGCTTCATTTTCAAAACACAAAAGGAGTATTTTGAAACAATGGTTAATTACAGCAAATGAAGACTGACAAGCTTAAACTGTTTGGGGAAAAAAAAAAAGCTCTTCAGCACAGAATAATGTTTGTATTATGTTATTACTATTAGATAGACAGAGAGAGAGAGAGAACAGGGCTCAGAAATAGGGCACCGAAGACAGATCAATGAAAAGGCAGCTGTCTTTTTCTATTATTAGCTGTAATCAAATATCAGGCGGTGGAGAGTTGTGCTTCCTTCCGTTTGTAACTCATTCTGGGAAGGTTGTCACACACACGATGACAGAGATCAAACAACGGCTCAGTGTGGTCAACCGCTGCGTTTTGGACATAAATATGAGGCTTTAATATGTAATAAACAACATTAAAACTACTACTTTGTATCAAACATGATGCTAATTTGACCCCATGTAACATCTGAACGTACGAAACACATTTCTTCTCATTTTGCATCGCTCACTCAATCGTACTACTGCTTTATTAGCTTTAATGCATACTATATGGCTGCCTGCCTCATTGTGCAATTATTATGTTTCTGAGAGTCAATTTACATTTACAGAGGAACAAATTACTGTTCGTGACCTGATCAAAACGTATTAACCCTAACCCAGGTGTAAAGACTCAGCTTACAACTCATTAGAGCTGCTATATTTATTATTTATTTTTGTTTTATTTTTTTTTCTCCTTGAGCACAGCAATTAAATCTAACAACCCGTTAATCATTGTGCTAATACATAATAACACTGCCACAGTCACTACAAGTACAAATATGTGCATGATATTATATATGACAATGATATTTATCTTGACTTGTCCGTCATATGAGAAATTATAGTTATTATCACATCTTAACCACAACAAGTCTGATCACTTCACTAAAAACATCAACTCCCAGAAAGCATCATGACACGAGAGGAGGAGGAGGAGGAGGTGGAGGAGGAGGTGGTAATGGATACTGATTTAACTGATTTACTCTTTTTTTGTTTGTTTGTTTTTGTTTGTTTTAATGGAGCAGCTTTCACTTGTTTTCATTAGCTCCTCTAAGACAGAGGAGCTAGCGTAGCATCTAAAAAACAACAACACGCAGCCTGGATTCAACAACATGAGACACGGTTTAAAACCAATCTGCTGTCATTTAAAACAACGATGTAACAAGTGTGTAAAGACATAGAGGAGCTAGCTGCTAAGCTAACTAAGCTAAGCTAAGCTAACTACCTGCAGCTTACCTGATGACGAACCTGTCACATCCAGCTGCACTCCGCTCCTCCGCGGCGCTATTTCAGCTCAGTTCGGCGGCAAAAAATAAAATAATTAAAAAAATAAATAAAATAAAATAACAACAACCATGACTTCTACTGACACTTCTCACTATGTCCTTTAAGCAGTAAAAATAAAAAAAAGTTTTCCTGCTATCACGGCTTCTTTCTGTGACAAGCTAAAGTGCGCTAACAGTCGCTAGCTCGCTAACTACTTTTAAGGCTAAGGTAGGAAGCAACAAGCGATTTTGACAGTTCGAGGAAATGTTGAATGAGCTTCGCTACAGGGGTTGATACGAATATATAAATATTAATAACGCATTTATTATCAAAAAACAAGCTATTATTAACTAAATGTAAAAATATAAATGTTAAAGGATAATAATTTGTTGTTATATGTTGTTGAGTTAAACCATAAAATCGACTTTTACTCGATAAACAACAGATTTCTCCCCCTATAGTGAATTTGGTACAGTCCAAAAAAAGGAAGGGTAGAGGGAAGGAGGAGGGAGGGGGCTTGTTACCTAGGAAACAACAGTGAATCTCCCTGAGGAAAAAGATGTGACCAGTGATTTATGAAGCAGCGTCTGTTTGTCAAAGTAGACGAAAACATCAAAAACACGTGAGGAAACCTACTGCAACTATGTTCATATTGATCCTACAGATCAATACATCTCTGAAACTTCAATACTTATATGTGATTGATGCACAGTCAGGCTGCTATAAGTCAAATTAGCTAAAGAAATGTATAAGAAATTTAAATTTTTTATAATTTAAAAAAAAATAATAGTACAAGATAAAGTTCATTTACGGTACAATATATATATATATATATATATATATATATATAAATTATTGTTACAAATTAAAATAATAATAATTATTATTATTATTATTATCATTATATTCAGTATGATCTGCAGGTCAATAAATCTGCAACTTCAAACACTTTTACGTGATTAATTAATATATCTTATACCTCATCTTATCTCAATATATCTATATCTCAGACATAAGCATAAATTTTGCACAACATTATTATATTATATTATATTATATTATATTATATTATATTATATTATATTATATTATATTATATTATATTATATTATATTATATTATATTATATTATATTATATTATATTATATTATATTATATTCTCTATGTAAAGTGTCTTGAGGTAAATGTTTATTATTATTATTAATAATATTATTTAATTACATTAAATTAATTATACTTGTTATTATGGATATTTAATATCATATATATAATATGCAGGTCAACTATACCTATGTGATATTTTTAACAATATATTTTTGGATCTAGTTAATTTGTTGCATTATTATACTTTTGATATATTATATGTTGATGTGTTGAGTTTATAAGTTTATGTTGCTAAACTTGTCAAAACTAATGTAACAACGAAGAAAAGACACAAGTGTTTTTCAGCAGATCACATGTTTTAAATCAACACGTCATCACCATTTGATGCTCTGCAGAGCTGCATGCACATCTCCAGCGTTTTGCAGCCTAATTGCATACAGCTGGGTGGATTTAGCAGCGTGTGACATACAGAGAGCCGTTGTCAGCAAGGAGCGCAATGAGTCAACAAGGAGCAAGTCACAAATATCCCCGGAATGAGCAGAGAGGCACAAATTTAGCCCCACTGACTGCTGCCCACGCCATGTGCTGCCTATTGAGCACATGAACAATGAACATAGCCATCATGGGCCGCTGTGCCGGGGCCAAGGCCGGCTTCAGTGGAAGAGTACTGGGAATGAAGGCATCACAGTCTGCGAGGGCAGAGGCCGTCGGCTACTTGTCGACAAGGTGGGCTGGTGTAAATTATAACATGTCGTGTGACACAACAGCCTGAAGAGCAGGAAATGATGGATTAAAGTTCATTAATCATGATGGAAATTCAACAAAAAATCAATGAATGAATGAATTAAAGTCAGACATGTTGTCTAGCAACATTTACCACCTGTCACACAACATTTAAGTACATGATCCCACAAAAAATGTTTTCTACAGATGCTGATAACATCCCTGCTTGTACAATTTCCTTTCAGCTTTTATTAACAGGAAAATATTTATCTTTCTATAATAGATGCCAGTCTTTCATCTCAGTATAGAAAGTATAAAAGTAAAATAAACTGCAGCCGAGGCAGCCCTGTGGAGAAAAACAGTATTTTCAAGATGTAAGTGATTATGAAAAACTGCTCGCATAGGTCAAGCTCATCGCCGCAAGGCCTAACGTATTGATCCCAATGCAGAGGAGGTATTTGTAAAAACGCTGCTGCTGGCATACTTCTCTAAAAGTCCTAAACGCCTACACACTCGCAAACAAATGTGCAAGCACACACACTGGGTTCACAATTATGAAAAATACACAAATGTATACAGTACGAGCTGCAGCGTATAGAAATGTAACAAGATACTTTATCTTTTCGATTGAAGCTGAGACACAAACACTGAAACATTTGTGTATTTTTTATATTTATTTCTGAAGGAAGAACAGATGGTTTATAACTGGATTCTTATGAATTTAGATGAAATGAAGTTGTGTCATTAAGTGGATGAGACTCAGATTCAAAGATACACACCAAACCAAAAGCAGATGTCTGCATCTGTGTGTGTGTCGTGCTCATTAACAGGTTTTGACTCTACATTTGTTGCAGTGGCAGTCTGCAGAGTGGACCTTGAGATCAGCTGAGGGGGCGTCAGGCAGAAAAACAACCGCAGTATCTACAAAGCTTCACTGTGAGTTTCTCTCAAACACAGAATGAAGAGATGGGTTAGGAAACGGTTTGGCCCCCGCAGGCAGAAGAAGCAAACACACACTTGGATGTGCAAATACACAACACGAATACACACACACACACGCACACACACACACACACACACACGCCCTGGGGTCACAGCTTCAACTCTGAGGGCCTTTTACATTCACACACACACACACACACACACACACACACGGTCAAAGCTCTCACGTCAAGGACAGTATTGATCTTGGAAATCTCTGTACACTAAATGAGAACACACCTGATTATGAAAGCTTTTAACCCAAATGTTTAATGCAGCGCAGGTTTAATGGAAAGAGCTTAAAGCTGACAAAGCTCAGCAGAGAGGGAAAGAGTGTGTGTGTGTGTGTGTGTGTGTCTGTGTGTGTGTGTGTGTTTCAGTCAATTTGATTGATTATAAAGAGATCACCTGGGCATTTTACTTCCTCTATGACTTTGATGAGCATTTTACTAATCAGATGGTGCTGATGTCATTAAACAAACTGATCCACAAATGAACACACGCTGTAAAAAATACAAACTACACATCTGAGGAGGCCGAGCACAATGTTCAGACCGTCACATCATGGTGGTTATTGTCAGAGACGAGTAACCAATTTAGGTTCTTGCAGGATTTTGCAGGACACCAACTTTTAATATTTTATGTCGACTCTATTCAGTCTGGTAGCAGACACGTTGTTTTCCATCACAGTTTGGTTCCTCCTCCACGTGAATGTGGTGAGTGGAGTCAAACTGCTGCGACGTCACGACACTAAAACATCAGTAAACATTAATGGACATGGAGGAGATGCTGTACTTGTTGCTGGGTTAGCTTACGACCAGGTAGCTACGACGATGGCTATCACTCTTGTCCTGTTTAAAAATGGAGCTTGATTATTTTGTTGACTCTCTCAACTCAACTGGCGTCTGGTGGCAGCTTGTGAAGACACTCCCTCTGACCAATCAGTGGCCGGCGTCTGTTCACGTCACGTTTTAGTATCGACTCAGCTCCATTGGTTCCTCCACAGAGTAGGAACTAAAACAGTAGCTGGAACCAGGAACTAGCACCAAGTGGAAACACTAGAAACTGAGTAGAGACAAGTTGATACTGGTGGTATAACGTATAAGTTATAACCACGTTCTGATAACAACAACACAGACTTCATCCTGTTGTTTCCATGTTGTCAGCTACACTAAAATGAACAGGAAATAATCCATTAAATCAGTTTTTTCTTTTGTTTTTTTACAGTGCACTGCACCGGGTTGAGTTTATTCAAAATGCTGAGAGGATCCATTTTTAGTCAGACTCATTTTTCCTGCAGAGAACAGATGAGTTATACATCATCATAAATCATCCAGTGCAGCTATTTGTTCATTTTGCTTCATCTATTCCACCTGGATCCATTTAAACATAAAGAAAAATCCTGTTTAATCCAAACAGACTCATGTTTCTGTTTGAAATGTTAAAGCAGCTGTTTTTGTTGTTCAGAGGTAAGAAGTTTGTGTTCTTTAGCTGCAGCTTCTGCTCATTTCTAATTGATAAAGATTATATATATAAAAATATTGACTATAATTGCTTTAAATAAAGATACACCAGTTTTATCAGTAGGTATAGATATTCATAGATGTAAAGATCAATACAATCATGACTGTTCAGTGTGTTAGCTTAGCTTAGCACAGGAATAAATACCAGTAACTTGTTATTTCCTGTTTGAACTTTCACATTAGACATTATCTTTATAATAATCTTGTGTATTGCAGTTAAAGTCTATAATATAATAGTTACACCTAAACATGCAAATATTAGTCAAGAGAGAGACTCTCTTGACTTTTCAACTCCTCTAAACATTTCCAGCAGCTACAATCAACTGAAACATGATCAAATATATTTACTTTTATTTGTAATAAAGTGTTTTTGTTTTGTTTTTTGTTCCCTCCTCTTCCTCCACTCGTACCAACCGCTGCACCACCGCGCCGCCCGTCTCTGGCACACGGATCCATAAAAACTACCCAGATGATAGATGATCTATTTGTCCAAGTTCATTACCAAAAATACAGAGCGGAGGTTTGAGAGGGAAACAAGCATTAGTCAGTGTCTCAGAAATGTTCCAGTCTGAATAAACAGACTTTTGCAAACAAGCTGAGACCTGAGTTTAATGTTATAACTACTTTTAATAGACCTGTTGCTGTGCACCTTTTTTTTAAAACTGCAGCTGTCTTGATTTTTCTTTTAAACTTCATATTTCATGACACATCACTACAACAACATCGTAATTGTCTTGTCAAGGTCGTAGTGTGTGTGTGTGTGTGTGTGTGTGTGTGTGTGTGTGTGTCCAACTTCTTCTCCGTCAGGAATAATTGAAGTAAATCTTCTATCTATTTTCTATTCGTTACTAAAAAAATTGAGCCGTTGAGTCGTTCCCTGAAATTGCACGGATCAATGTGGCGTCGTCATCCCCACCACCAGCTCAAAGTGCTTCCAAATACAGTAGAGCAATTTATATTATTCATGAGCTGGAGGTTCACACAAGGCCAGCAGCCGAGCCCAGACTCTCTAATGGTTGAACCGCCCTCCATCACAGCCGAACCCACCCTGTGATCCCAACTTGGCAGTCACTTAGCCCAAAGGATCGAGGCTCCTTTGAAATATTCAATAATGCATTAAGGATCAGAGAGAAGTCAGCTAATTATTTTCACACACATGCACCGTGCGTGCGTGTGTGTGTCTTACACACAAACACTCATAAACAGGGTGAATTCAGACGAAGTAATTAAGTATTTTATACTCTGACGAGCTGTAATGATGACAGGATTTTCTCTCTTCTAGTGAGTCCACACCAAGGACAAAAAACAAAAGGAGTATTATTCACTTTCTATACATTTTCTGACGCTTGTGTGTGTGTGATAGAGACAATAATAACCTACAGTGTCTCAAGGCGACTCATCACTTTGAAATATTGATGCTTCTGCTGCAGCAGCTTCACGAGGACACGTCCAACGTCTCATAGAGGAAAAAGTAAAGAGACGTTGACCTCACTGCCCTCGGGTGTCCGCTCTGCCTCCTTCATTTCAATACATTTATTTTACATAAAATCATGCATCCAGGTGGAAAAAAAGTTTTTCCTCTGAGTCTCAGGATGAAAAAAAACAAGCAGCACGTCCATATGGAACTAACGCGTCACTCACACTCAGTCATTATAATTTAAAATAAAAATGTCAGTGTTGACGTCATGAGGCTGCTGGTTTTTAGTCTGTAATGTACGTTAATGATGCACACAAGAGCAACAGTTCACTGCATCCAGGAAACAGAAGAGAAAACCCACTAACCCTGACTTTGATGATGATATGATATGATATGATATGATATGATATGATATGATATGATATGATATGATATGATATGATATGATATGATATGATATGATATGATGTGATCTGGTTTATAACGATCAGTACGAACATGAAAAGGTCGTTTTAAGTATTTTAATTTCCTTTGATCGAGGTTGTGATGATTCTCAATGACCCTGAATTTTTCAGTCAGTAAATCAAACACTTGAACCTTCATTCGAACCAGATTTTCTCTGTAATTATCGATATCTTGTGGCCTCGTAAACATCATCAGCCGGAGCCTCAGCAATTATTATATTACTGTAACCATGGTGATTTATTTGCTGTGTGAATTGCAGTGGAAATGTATTTAAAGATGAGAGTGGGTGGAGGATGTGTGTGTGTATAATTACATACCTTGACTGTGTTCAATATTCAATCTGCTGTAAAATGTTATTATAGTTTCTATTTTCAGTGATTTTATTAAGAACTAAAGGTTAAGTTGATTTTTTTTCCTGGCAATAAAAAGTTATATTTATTAAAATTAAAATATTCTGATTTAACGTAACTCAACTCAACTATATTTTATACTTTTATTCTGTTAAATGTTCTGAATCAAAATGTTAAAAGATTTTATTTATTCAACTGCAACTGGAACAGATCAAAAAATAAGTAGAGGGCGCCATCTAGTGGTCACAAGTCATCTATAGGCTCTGCACTCACACACACACACACACACACACACACACACACACACACACACACACACACACACACACACACACACACACACACACACACACACTCAGACCAGACCTAACGGATGGTTCGTCAACACACACACCTCGATCTACTTTTACTGCCCATCAGTCTGGTACAGAACTAATCACATGTCTGAAAACTTTCTGCAAAACAACACATGGATTACACACACACACACACACACACACACACACACACACACACACCGAGGTGCTTCATGACCTTTACAGCTGCAGCATCACACCTGACAAATGGAAATGTCACTAAATCAATCATCAGATTCTGTTGTTCTACAACAACCTCACAACAATTTACTCCTTCAAACTGTCAATGATCCAATCAACCAACCTAATTGATGATTTATATAATAATAATAATAATAATAATAATAATAATAATAATATTGTCTTTATGTTGAATTAGATGCAATTTTTATCACTTTCTGGTTTTATTCACATTTACAGATCTTACTGTCAGTCAGTTAGTTTTTAGTCACAAATAAACAAAGATGGACTCAAATACATGACTCACATGACGTCTGAGGTCACACAGACCAGACCAGGCAGAGGGATCCAGACCAGGCAGATGATACAGGAAGAGGTAGTCGGTGTGTCAGAGGCTTCAACTCATCAATCTGAATCTGAAAACATTTAAAAGTCTTTTCTCTCTGCTCTTATTCAGTCATTTCGGCATCATGCATCGGTAAGACTCACCTCCTCCTCTTCACCTCCTGGTTGTCAGTCTCCCTCCAGTCAAACCAACGTTTCCTCCTCATGGCAACGCTCCTCCTCATCCTCCTCATCCTCATCCTCCTCATCCTCCTCCTCCTCCTCCTCCTCCTCCTCCTCCTCCAGTGTCAAGGCCTCGGAGGAAAAAGATCATCTAATCGAAGATCTTCTGTTGTACACATCACCACATCATCCGGGTTCTTGTTCTGTCAATAAATTTCATTTCATAACTGCTCAGTCTGTTGTTAGTCTCTGCTGATACGAGTGTAAAAAGAGGAGTGTGTCTATAAGACAATGACACACAGGTGCATCACATCAGGCCAGAGCAGGAAGTGAAGGGTAGTTAGTTAGTTTGTGCTCCAAAATAAAACAGGAAACACACAAAAAACTGGGAAAAAATGTAAGAAAAATGAGCAGAGCAGAGCTGGATGTGACAGTTTTGAGACTTGATGAAGGTTAACGAGTGATGAACCGTGACTTCACCTGGACATTAAAAGTGGTTTATTTCATCCTCCCTGATAACATCAACATTATCATACATGTTGGTTTTAGTCTCTGACATAAACTAAACTCTGAAGTTTGTATTTATTTTATTATTTTTCCATCGATCGAATCAAACTTCATGAAGACGTTGATGTGAAGTTCAGCTCTTTATGAATTTTCTGTTGTTTTAATAGATCTGGTGTTTAAAGGTCCCTGGTCGTCTGGAGGCTTCACCGACACTGACCACAACAAAATTAGGAAAAAATAAAAATATTAACCTTTAACAGCCTCAATAAGGTTGAGGGAAAACAAACACAAACACATAAAAACAAGTGATGCCTGTTTTTATTTTCATCATCTTAAATATCTACAGTCCCAACCTAAAAAAAAATCAAATTAAAATAATAATAATAATATAAAATAATTCCATGTATTTCACAACCACAGGCGGCCACAGGAGGGCAGCATCACAAAGAGAAACACCTCCATCTTTGCACCGTCATGGTGGAAAAAAAAAGGTTGAAATTAATGAGAAATAAAAACAAATTAAAACATAAATCACCTCATAATGACTGATATGACCTGAAAAACAGTAAAACCATTATATTATATAGAATATTAGAGCTAAAGTTTGGTTGGTTCATGTTGACTTGAAGACTTGAAGCCTCAAATTTTTATTTATTTTTTGGTTTGTTTGTTTTTGAGTAAAAAAATAAAGCTGCAGACAAACATGTGACACGTGATGCTGATAACTAACATGTTCTGTGTGTTTCTGGTGAAATAAAACGTGTTCAGGCTGCAGGTGGCAATGTTGCTCTGTGAAGCAACAACAGACTGAGCAGCGATTTTCTTTTGTCTTTTTCTTTTGTTCTTTTAAATGAATCAAAAAATAAACCTAAAAACATCTGACGGTGATTACCAGTCACTGTGGCAGAAATAATGAGACTTTAACAAGATGTACACATTTGTCATGTGCATCATTTATTTATTCATTTATTAACTTATGTAGTCAGATTCTTGTTGATAAAATAAAGTAAATGTGAAGCTTTGAACTGCATGAAAACCTAATAAAGAAGCTCATTGTGGGTAAAACTACTGGGTTACAAGTGTCCAGAACAGCTACAAGTGTCAGCACAGACACAAAAAGACACATGGATGTGATATAGGAAGGCAGTAATGTAGAGATGAGTAATGGAAAATCTGCGGTGCAAACGGGTTTAAAGGCCGACAACTGAGAAAATCCTGTTTTCTTTCTTCCTAACGTGGAAATTTCAGATTTATCAACTGCTGAAAGATATAGGCCCAGCGTGAAGATAAGCAGGAAAGAGGGATCATGTATGGATGGTGTGTGACGGGACACACATCTCACGCACATGGAGGGAAATGACTCTCCGGGGATTGAAAACCAGGAGGACGGATCGGAGAGAAAAACAGGATTCTGTCTCTGTATGAGGCAACGGCAAAACCAAAATAAAGGTGCTGACAGCTTCCTCCATCCACACCCGGTGGGAGCGCTTATCCAGTTTTTTTTTTTTTGCATTTTGAGATAAGAGGGGGATTTATTTATTCAGGTTGATAGCTCTGGCACACTTTGAATGATAAAAGAGTGTGTTTGTATGCTGTGTGTTCATCCACTTTCAGTATGCCAATCAGGATTAAAGGTCACGGTCTGTAGGACAAATATGTGCATATTACAATCCATAGACGAGGGGTGCGAGTTTCTAAAATGTTTATTATTATACTCTTCTCTTTCATGCACCTGAGAGCTGTGATCAAACATTATTCAGCACATTCCCATTTAAAGAACATGAAAAACACCCAAAGACAAAAAGCCGACATCAAACACGAAGGCCAGAATATTTTCATCCATTGTCTTAGAAAAAAAACCCACATCAGAAGGGAAATAAACGGAAAGGGGGGAGCTTTTGTTGTGGTTATCCTCCTGGTAGTTTAAAGGAAGGTGTTGGGTTCAGTATGCGATGGATCTGATGTTATTTCAGACAGAGAAGACATCTGTTCTGCACTAAGTCACATCCGTGTTAACTTCCCTGGTGCAGATGCTTCCCAGCGTGGTGATTTATTTGTCGGTGTTTGAGTCGGTGTGATGCTGTTGGCACAGCTGATGAGGAACCATGGGAGCAAAAATATGAAAAAAAATTAAAAAAGAGACTTGGAGATCCAAGATATACTTTATTTTCATTATGGGAACTGTAGCGTTTGGCTCATGTGACTCATCTACATACAAGTCGAGAAGAAACGTTTTGTTGTTTTGGAACAAATCATATTATGAGAAAAGGAACCGAAGCTTTTAAAAAACAAAACGACGTCTCGGTGAAATGATCCTTCCTGAGTTGAGAGAAGAGGTCGTCCAGAGGTTCAGCTCTGACATGATGAAGATGTTTAGACCCAGATTTATTATTATTATTATTATTATTAGAAATATAAAGCACCAAAAAGCTCCTTCTATTACTCTCACCACCGTGATGTTTGACTCTTACGTCGTATCTACATAAAGAGCCAGATAATGTTGCTCAGTTCAATCTGGGAAATACATAAATGCTGTTGTCTTAAAAGGTGCAAGAAAAACAAGCATCACATTCCAAGAACGTTCCTGCTCTTGTTTTTATTACGGGAAATGTGGGAATATAGAATATAACATCTTCTACTGCAGAAACCTGGACTATTTAAAGAGAAGAAGAAGAAAAATGAGCCTCTCAGCTTCTAAAATTATTCATATTAAGTGAATTTAGAAGTTCATTCTGACCTTGGAAATAATATTAATTCATGTCCACATACTAATGTTATCTGGAGCCAACACAACTTTTTCCAAAAACAAATTTTTGGATTTATTCAAATTTATTCTCTTTTTATTCTCGGCGAATGTGTCCTGACTCTTCTGTATCTTAAAGTGAAGTTAGTGAAGTTTTAAAGGAGGAGGATGGTAACCAAACAAAGGTCTGTCTGTCAGCTCCATAGGTGGCCCCACGAGACCCTCACAACTCGGATGAAAAACAAATCTCACAATAGCATCAAGTGGAAAACAGTGGAGATCAGAGGCAGCGTGGCAGCTCTCAGCGGGGATGTTTGGAGCGGGTGAAGGTGTGGCTCCTCAGGTCAAACCACCGCTTCCCTCTCTCCTCCTCTGGGAGGGACCTCAGTGTCTGTTACAACAGGAAGAGACTGAAGGTCAAAGCACAGACTTATTGTCTTCCTGCTTGTGTGACAGACGCCTGTCTGTCTTCTTTTTTGTGATGTCAAGCACATCTCAATGTATGAGGCGTAAAGAGGAAACAGACTTATTACTTATGGAGCAAAAACATAAAAGAAAAGTTGTGAATGATGTTGTTTTATTGGTACTGAAACTGCAGCCTCCTCCTCACTTTTTAATAAAATTTGCTTGTTGTGCTGTCGCGTAATAAAACTGGATTAAGTTGAAACATGAGCAGCATCGTTTTACTGTTTTTCTTTGCAATTATAGAAAATAGAAAGTCTTTCCAGAGCTGTAAAACCCAGTCCGCATGGATTATAAACCACATCTTAATGAGCCTTCAGCCTAATAGATGACTTATCCAAACTGCCTCTTTGCTTTTTTTTTTTTGCTTTTAACGCTGAAATATTTTGGAGCTGAAGATGCTTTAAAACGATTTAAATTTACAGGAATGAAGTGTTGCTTATTAATTAATGAGCATATGTGTTAAAATATAATTAAACACCGAAGAAACAGAGACGGACAGATGACAGAGCATCAGCTCCACAGTGAGACAGGAAGTTATTTGAGTGAAAGCCAGCAGGGGGCCGGTGGCACGCGATCAGACGGGCTGATAGATGTGCAGCCCTACAGTCACCATCACTCCACAGTCTATTATCTGGCCCCTATAAAGCCCTCAGCTCTACAACTTCATAGGCATTTCCTCTCCGTGAACAAGCACACGTGGCCTCTTTGATAAGATAAGCTGCAGAAAATAAAGACACGGCAGAAACGTAGCCTCTTTTAGCTTCTCCAGACGAACAATTCAAACGTCTATTTTTTGCAGATAAGGTCGTTGAGACAGACCCGCCCCACCCCTGAAACCTCAGAGACACACACTCGTCCCTTTGTGCCCCGATAAAGGAGAGCGGTGGATGCGTGTAATCAGCATATTATTGATAGTCTTAATGAGAAAGGCTCTGAGTCACTGAAGCCATTAGCCAGGATAAAAGAGGCTTAATTGTTTTGTGTGTGTGTGTTTTATGGCGTGCACATGTGCCTGAGCTAAGACCAAGCTAATTAAATCCATTTCCTTCGTTAGCAACTTTTTTTTCCTCTATTAATTAAGAGGGTTAATTATGGTGCCGGACAGAGGTGGCGTGGATGTCTGTGTGCTCGTGTTTCCTCCTGTATGAAATTAAACAGCCTTTGATATTTATTTAAATTCAAAGAAGTGAGTATTTGAAGTCAGATAGTATCTCTAGTAAATGATAGAGTTGTCTGCCTTGAATTTCAAAGGCTCGGTGTAATAACAAAGCACCATCTCTTTGATAACAGTCCCTCATGTCTGTCTTTATTAAAAAAAGAAGAACACAACAACAACAACAACAACCACATACATCTACTCCACAGCTGAAAATAACTGAGTTTTCTCATCTCAAACAAGGATCCACATGTTGTGGTTTCTTGTCAAAAGCGTCAACCAACAGGTCTGGTGTTAATACCAGCGACTGTCATCAGCGGCAGCGTGTGGTTGGAGCGGACGTCTGCAGAATACCAATGGTGTGGAACAATATTCCCCAGCACGCTCCATCTACAGCAATAATATCGTTAAAGCTTCCAGACATGAGAGGACTCTGCCTGCCTGCCGCTGGACACACACCATTACTTTTGATGGTGTGTGTGTGTGTGTGTGTGTGTGTGTGTGTGTGTGTTCATGCCCTCAGGGTCACACATCCTGCTGAGAGAAAATGGCTGATTCAGGACTCGCTGCCATTTTGCTTGACAACTTGGGGCCGCGGCGCCATGAACGTTAGACATCTGTGTGCAGACGAGTGTCGCCATGATGATGATGATGATGATGATGATGATGATGATGATGATGACGACGAACCTCTGTTGGACACAACCACACATTAACACCTTTTACACTCTGCTGAACGCCAGCGCGTCCAGCTCCCAGCATCCTTCAGGGTGTGAAACATCGTTAACCAACTTCATTACCTCGTGTGATTTTGTGTATTTTTGTTTCATTTTTTCAAATATTTGCTTCTTGCTTTGATTTCCAAAGTGTAATATAGTTTTAATTAATCAATAATGGGTCAAATATCAGTGTTAAAGTCTGCAACTTGACTGATAAAAGTAAATTACAGCAACAAGCAGATCAAAGTTAGCAACTAGCGTCTAAATCTACTGGAGCATTTAGCTTTTAACAGCCAGATGGACGGAGAACAAACCTGGTAATAAGAGATTAAATATTGAACTTAGCAAACTCACACTCACGAGTTTTATTCACATATTTAAAGGTCACAAATCAGTGTTTAAAGTTTAATGATCTTTGGGTTAATTATTATTGGTTTTACCACCTGTTTTTTTTATTTTATAACAACAACAAGCTGATAGATAAAGTTAGCAACTGGCTGGATCATTTAGCTTTTTAAAGAACAAACCTGAGCTAACGAGATTAAATATTGGATTTAGATTAATCACATGACCATAAATACAACTAATATGTGTAAACAAGTAACTGTTTGCTGTGTTAGCTTCATAAGACAGTGACCGGTTTGTTTCTTTTTCTTTTCTTTTTTTTTCTCGTCTGAAAACAATATGATCCTGTTCGTGTCACCGTGTCTCAGAGTGTGGATGCTGGTCGCCGTCGTGTGTCCTGCTGGTGCGTCATTAGGTTTGGCGGTTTTATTATCCTCTGGTGATGGTGGTGGTGGTGGGGGGGTGGGGGGGCAGCATCACTCCGGTAGTAAACTAGCTGAGCCGTCAGCCCCCACACACGGGAACAAACACCCCATTAAACCGAGGCTTCACATATTACTGTAATAAAAGCTCCTGCTTTTGCTTTTATAGCCTTTTTAATTATGTCTATTCGTCTTCCCGGGCTTGTGAGCAACAGTTCATGATGAGCCCCATTTCATGAATCCTCCGCCACTGGCAGAAAGCTGGGGGGGGGGGGTGAATTAAAGGAAACAGACGGAAGTGTCCTGAAGCTAAAATATGAGTGTTGTTACTGGGATGGTACTTTATGTTTTAGCCTCGCAGCGTGGAGCCACCAAAGCTGCTTTTTGCAGAATCTTTTTGCTTTAAATGTGAATCTGTGTAAAAGATGGTCGAGGCTCATGCAGCTCCAGTGAATTACTCGGCAGCAACGGTGTCTATTAAATTATCTCCTTGTGATGGAGGCGACGGCCGGACCGGCTGCAGGCTCCTTAAAAATTAACCGTACAAATCATCCACGTATGAAGTCAGCAGAGAGACGGAGGGTTTGTGCACTCGACCTGACTTTCTTGTCATGTTCGTATGAAGTCGACACCTTCACCTGGACACTGAATTTACATATTTAACAACTAAAACCAACACGGCTGATTGACAGAGCGATATACAGCACATCTGCAAACGTTTGGCTGACTGCCCCACTCACTTTCATTGTCAAACTTGATATTACTTCAACCAATGTAAAATATCTTGAGGT
This sequence comes from Polydactylus sextarius, assembly GCA_016801845.1. Taxonomy (NCBI): domain Eukaryota; kingdom Metazoa; phylum Chordata; class Actinopteri; family Polynemidae; genus Polydactylus; species Polydactylus sextarius. The sequence continues at coordinate 11,190,419 of CM028925.1, forward strand.
GTTTGATTTGTATTTAACCTCTTTAACAACCAAATATTGTCAGTAACAGAGCAGAAGTTGAGATAAAGTGTCTGAAAAGTAGATGAGAGAGAAACAAGGCTCGTTTATAAATGTTTTATCGTCTTAAATCAGGTACAGACATCGTGTTTGGTGGGTTTACATAATCTGCTGCAAGTGACGCCAACGATGAAAAGCAGCAACACCAGAGCCAGCGCTGCACCCACTCCACCCAGCAGAGCTGTCGATGGAGCTGAGGGAGGAGGAGGAGAAAATCGTTACAGCATTAGTTGTTAAGAAGATAACAAAATGGATTTTAGATGCATTTTCCTGTTTATGTTTCCACACCGGTGACGTCTCCTGGTGTCTGGAGCTGAGAAACCGGTTCTGGAGGAAACAAGTCCAACACCGTCAGGTCCAGAGACGCCGTCCCCTCCCACAGATGATCTGGAAGAAAAACAACAATAATCTACTCAGTGCATTTAGTCAGCCGAGTCAAACATAGTGGCACGACTGATTGGTTGAACAATTAAAGGGATTAGCTCAAAAATCAATCCTCCAAGACGTAGAAACGGCGTTTGAGCTAAATGAAAGCAAGTACGAGCATCAAAACATGGATGAAACCTCTGCTCCATTAGTCTGGAGGGTGAATAATGAGGATAATAAATAACCTCCTAACTCAAAAAGCTAAATTTATGTGAGCTTTTTAATAATCAGAACAAAAACAAACTAAATGTAGAAGCTGTTTTTAATCAGATGGGATCAACACGTCTCCCCTCTGAGTGTGAGTCAGTATCAAACGTTGAGGATTCATCTGGGTGTAATGTTGTGTTGCTTCTGTAAACTGTACCAGCACCTGCTGCTGCGAGGCTTCGTTTCCATCGCTGCTCTCTGCAGCTGCTCTCACAGCAGCTACACACCTTATTGTCTCCACCTGATGCCACCCATCTGTCCACAGCCCAGAGTCACTTCTGTTAGAAAAACAGCTCGAGCAAGAAAACTAAAAAAGGTTCACAAAAAAAAACAGATCAACACGAACCTTTTAGCTTCGCTCAGGTACGAACACGCTTTGTGCTGCGAGTCGATGGGAGCAGAGACGGTCGTTGCTTTCAGATAACATGTGATATAAAGCTGCAAGACATAAAATACATTAATATACAGGATGTAATGTTACACAAACTGGACAAACTTCTGTAACCATTATACGTTCATATATTACGTTCTTGTTGTTTTGTATAAGACTAATTTTTGCACCAAAACTTCCATAAAAACCATTAAAAGACGCCGATAGATTTTAAAGCACTCAGCTGCATCTGGGAGCAGGATTTTCTATTTGGCTATGATTCATCCAAAGCACTAAATGGGTTTTCTGACTTGACACCGACTCATATAAATGGCTCAGATCCAATTTAGCTTCTTCAGTCGATCAACGTTAGCGAGTCACATCCTGACAGGGGCGTTTATCTGCTCAACTTTGAAAGTATTGGATGTATTTAAAGGATAATATGGCCTTTGAATAAAACCTAGAAAGTGTTTTATGTTAAAGAAACAGAGGATGGTTTAAACGGAGGGTTCATCTGACTCACCGAGCTCCTGTGATCTTGGTGAAACCTGAAAACTTTTAACAGAAACTGGAGTTTATCTTCCTGGCTCCTCTGCATGAAGTAAGACTTGGCTGCTGTCATCTTCCCTTCAGTGAAACACCTTATATGGAAAAATATTTATGTTCATAAACCTGGAGTCTTTCTCCAGCTCCCTCACAGGATGATACCTTCTCTGAACGAGCGTGACTGTTTTTCAGGTGTGATGCTTCATTATTACGACTTGTTGACACCGTGTTTATATCGAGCGTCAGTTCAACACAGTTTCTCACCCGTGGTTGTTGATGAAGGAGTGTCTGGGTTGGGACTCGGGGTCGGGGCTCGTCGTGGCCACGCAGCTGTCCACATAAACCCGCAGCGGGACGTGGTGACTCTGCAGGACCGCCGCCTCAATGTGCATCATGTCACTCAGGACGTAAACACTGGAAGGCCTCTGCGACTGCCAGTCCTCTAATCCAATACAGGAACGGGCAAAAAAAAAATAATATTATAAGAGGAGTAATGCTGGAGACATCAATCTGATTAGATGAAACTTAAATGATGCCCATGGGGGAGAGAGGGTCATAGAATAGGATACAGGTACTGAAACAATATGAGAAAAGGACTTTAAAGAAGGAAATAAATAGATTACATCATCATTAACCTGCGTAAGAAACACAGATGAGGGTCTGCGTCTTAAAAACTCATTTAAACTTTTGCAATTTCCTCCATAACGTCGTAGTCGTCCATGCAGACGTTGGAATAAGTAAATCAAGAGGACGTGAGCTGAAGTTCAGTCAGGACAGCTGCTGTCTGCAGAATTTAGCTGGGAATTAATTAGAAAACATAATCAGCTGTTTATTGATCACCTTATTGACCTTGTTGGGTCAGCTGCCTGGGTCAGCCTACGAGGCGTTTAATTTCACCTCATCACCATGCATCAAAAGTTACAGCGTCACGGTCAAGTCTGAAGTCTGAAGTCTACGAGATCTTGAGTGTTTGCAATTACGCCCTTCGCTGGGGAAATTAATCAAACCGCCTGCTGCAAATCAATTTTTTTTATTTTGTATACCCTCCTCAGCTGTAGAACATCAGCTCCAAGTCTGTTGTTGTTGTCTTTCACGTCACCTGTCATGAGACGCAGGGAGAAGCGCAGACGCTGCTCTGCTAACATGTCGGAGGCGAACGGAGTCCAGACGGGCCTCACGGCGCTGCTGCTCACGTAATGTCTCCTACGAGGACAGTTACAGGAAGGAAGAAGCAGCCGTAAAGAGGAGAGAACATAACAGAGGTAAACAAGAGGCTGTAAAACCCTGCACATCCCTTCATTTGTGTTAACAGCAGGGCTAAGATTTGACTTGGCACGGCTAAGAGGGAAAACTGCCAAATATTGAGGCTTTACCTTTGATAGTGGCATTCAATTATCACCTCAGCAGGGTTGGTCTTTAAAATGAAGGTGCTGCCAATAGGTGTTGGGGTGTACATCAGGGAAAAGGAGTAAACGAGGGCGGCTTCAGTCATCTACAGAGAACACAAGACAGTTAGAGCAACTATTAAGTGACGTCCAGAGTAACATGAACCCAGAGTCTATTTCACCATGAGTCAAACTCAATTTTACATTGGCTGAAGTTTTTGCAGCCAAATGTCTAACAATGAACATGCTGCAGCCAAACGTATCTAAACTGTCATGTTTTAACCACTAATAAAGCTCAAAATATCACTTCACTTCAGCAGTAGCATGAACTGGGTCTGAAGTCTCCTGGTCGTCTCCATGTTGTAGTAAATCTACGTACAAGTCGATTATTAAATGTAACACTAGACCGTGCTTGTTGTGTGTCGCTATTTTGAAAGTTTTTACAAACTATTGTCAACTGATATTTGTCTAAACTGCTACGAACAGTAAAATATACACGTTCATTTATCTTCACTGGACTCGTTTCAGTAATCGACTGGAAGACGTTGGGTAAGTCTTGTAAAACAGTGTTTTTAATAAACTCTGGGTTCACTTACTAAGTTATCAGTACTTCAGTTTATGTGTAGGGACCCTATTCATGCTACTGCTGAAGTGAAGTGATATTTTGAGCTTTATTAGTGGTTAAAGTTCATAATTAGACATTTGGTTGTGGAAACAAACGACGGTCAAACCAACACAATCAAGCTCTTGAACGGGTGTTTGACTCATCGTCATGGTTCAACTCACTTCAAGTGCAACAGAATAGATGTGACTGAGAGAGGAGGAGATTCACACACCGACATGATGCTGCCGCAGCTTTGTAGCTCTGTCTGGAAGAGCAGGATGTGGTCGGTGGTGTCGAGTGCAGCGCAGCCTCCTAAGGTCAGATCAGACGGGTGGATCAACTGACCGTTTCCTAAGAACAAAAGAAGAAAAAAAGAAAAGATACAGCTGCTTAAATCAAGACCATTACCTGAGGCCATTTCCTTTCCTGGCTCAGTCAATAACACTCACAGCAAGTGGAGGTTCAGCTACAGGACAAATAAAAAGGTTTCTTAATGCGTCGCTGTAAAGTCAGCATTTGAGCACCATGAATGCCCCTTGTAAGAGTGAAGAAATAAGAGGAAACATAGTATTGATCGGTAAGTCCATAGTCTGTGCTATTTGCAGTAATAAGCACTGAGTGTCCCATCTTCACCGCTGACGTTCAATTTTCCAATTCGGGCCACGAAACTAGCCTCCTTTTTCTGCAGCAGACATCAGTGTAGAAGACATGTTAAATGTACACACACATACAAGATGAGTTGAAAGTAGAAACGAGCAGAAATTACCCAGGAAGTTCTGTTTGACCTGGACGTTGACCTCAGCCTCCCCACAGCTCACGGCCACGCTGTCGGCCTGAACGGGAACACGCTGCTGCAGATTCACCTGCACCTACCGAGGAAATACAACGCTGGTGCACAGATCAAACACGTCTGCGTCCGAATCATACAGATAAAACATGTGAGATACTTTTGTTTCCTGCAGGGCACGCGGCTTCAGATTTGGGCCTTGAATCGGTAGTTTTATCAGCTCTTGATGCTCCTGCAGCTCTGAGGTCAACGTCACATCCTCCGATCTCTGAGGAGTCAGAAACGTCTTCATCTGTTTGTCGACGGCTGCGTTCCTGAGCTGGTGGGTCCTGAGCCGGTAGCTGACAGGACCACGGACCCGATGCGTTTGCTCCGTCAGGTTTGACTGATGAGCTGTTGTCTGCGGCTGTAAACTCATCGTCTCTGCTTCTTCTTCTGCTTCTTGTGGGATTTGATTCAGAGTCTCATTTTGTGAAGCGAAACATTTCAGATTTCTACATGTGAAGAGAAGAACAAATCCTAACAAAACTGCCTCTCTGAGCCCCATTACAACTCTTCACACAAAAACTTAAGCAAAGAAGCAGTTTTTGGTGTTTTATTTTGTTGTTGTTTTCAGGGAGAAGAGCTGCTTTTGTCTTTGAACCAAAACTAAAGGAAGTGGAGTTTGTTTCAGGCTCCACCTCCTGCTAACGACTTGATTGGATTCAAGCCTGAGGATTCAGTGTTTGCAGCTTTTCTCTTCTCTCTCCGAACAGATTAAACAATAGCTGCTTTTACCATCTGATTTTAGCGATTTTATAAATAATCATATGCGCATTTCTAGTGTGTTAAACAACAAGAAAAAGACCAAAAACGTTATGCATTCCTTAAATGTTTTCAAGCAAAACTTCTGCAATCTGTCAAATCTCCACTTGTCAGGTTTATAATGAGCAAAGACTTTTACAAACAGAAACGGGCTCGACCCCGAACGGCGAGCAGCTTTCACTGCCCTCATGAGACAAATCAATCAAAACCCTCAGGGGTGTTTTGTGCCGTGCGGTCTTGAATGTCAAGTCTGCAGAGTTCAGCACAGTCGCTCATAAAACTCAGATTTATCATCATCTTCTGTGAGACTTCACAAATGTCACCGGCACCACATCATCAGTGCGGTTGTACGTGACGTGTGACAGGAAGTGAGGGGGCGTGTCTCGTACCTGCAGCAGCAGACGTGTCAATCAAACACACACACACCTTGTTTTTCTTTTATTCCTCCTGTTATAAATCTAACTGTGGTGAGACGTGTTGTCATGGCAGCTCTGAGGTGTTTCCACGTCTGCTCAACCTCTTCATCTTTTTCACACAAAACTTCACTTCACATACAAGTAAAAAAAAAGACCTGCACCGTATTACTCTGTTTTTACTCTGTGTGTTAGTTCTGGCTCTGAATCGCTCAACACATCTCATACGTGTTGGACAGTGTGTGATTTAATGTGTCATGGATGTAATTTTTTTAAACAAATAAATATTTCCAGCAAAATTGGAAGTTTTCTACTTTTAAAAACAAAAGTTTATAGAAGAATAAAAACATATTGTGTCTCTGATTATATTTGATTTGGACAAATGGCGACTTTTCCTTTTAGTTCCAACTTTAGAGACGTTACCATCTGTTATTCATTGAACAAATACATGTATAATAAATAAAAATCAATATTTTTCATCCTTTGTTGTCTCGGTAGAAGAACAAGAACGTGTGGATAAAAGCAATAACAAGATTTCAGTAAAAAGATTAAAAAAAAAAAGTCTTGTTTTGTTCTAAAGATAAATGAGTTTTAAATCACACATGCGACAGGAAGACGTCACAGTCACGACACCAACACACACGGGCTGCTACTGTCAGGAACTGGCTTTTATCTTCTGCTGATCAGCTGCAAAACAAAGACGAGTGTGTGTGTGTGTGTTTACGTTCAGAGGGCTGGAGTCAAATCAGTCGTCCATGCCAGTCAGACCCCGTCTCTAACGTGGTTAGTGGCCTCTAATGTGGCCCCTGGAGGGCCCTAATGTGGGCCCCTGTGGGGGGGGGGTTGTAAAAAAAAAAAAAGGGCCTGGCCGCTTCTACACACACACACACACACACACACACACACATTGCTGCCACTCCCATCAGTCTCTGTTTCCAATAAACCAAGGACGGGATGATGCAGGTAAATAAACACACACACATCCCACTTGTACCAGATGGAAAATCAACCAGGATGGCACACTGACGACACAGATGCTCAGTGACAGTAACACACACACACACACACACACACACACACACACACACACAACGTCCCTCATCAGGTTTTGCTGACAGCACAAAGTCATGGAAACAGCTCGATTTGGCCCTCGCTGCAGCGCACCATACGGATTATGGTTATGGAGGCTCATTAAAAACATGTAGTGGGAGATGGATTAGTTATAGCCTGCTGTTGTGGTGGGCGAGCTGCGTTCAAGATCAGTGCATTTCTGTGTGTTTTTGTTTTTTGTTTTTTGTGTTTTTGTTTTGTTTTTTTGTCAGCGACTGAATAGATTTAGCGTGGGCCGCTAGAGATTTTATTTTTCCCAACATGAACTGGCATGTGCTTTTTAAAACGCTGGCATCGGTTACGGTGCCATCTATCAGTTTTTTTTTTTTAAACAAATAAAAAGAAGAAGAAGAAGAAGAAAGAAAGAAATATGGGTTGGTGAACAGAGAAGCAGAGAGGAGAGAGTGAGAAGGAAGAAGTCGCACTACGTGGGAGGAAGAAAATGGAAAAACAAAAGGAGAGAAAGAAGAAAAATGTGGTTGAGGTCAGTGAACCTGAGGGTGAGAGATGACAGACGGCAGCTCGGCCCGACGGGGCGACGTGAAATAACAGCACGGCCCATCGACACACACACACACACACACACACACACACACACACACACACACACACACACCGTGCAGGCAGTGGCCTCACATACAGTACAAAGGGAACACACACACACATGCAGAGAGCTAATGGACTGTTATTAAAGACATGCATCACACCGCGTCACCTACTGACCACACACACACACACACACACACACACACACACACACATCTGCACTCTCATACCAGCAGGGTAATGATCTCCCAGCGCTGCAATAACAACTGACGACGACAGTCACACAAACTTTTTACTTGTTTTTTATGAAGCTCTCTCTCACACACACACACACACTGATGTTGATTTTATCGCCGCGTCCATGACATTTCTCTCGCTCCGTGTCCTATGATCCAACGACCTAAAGGTCCGTCCCCGTCAGATGATTGACAGGTGTCGCGGCCTCGTGTGGAGGAACAATGAAGGCAGGCGTTGACCTTTAGTCGACCTTTAGTCTCCTCCTCCTCCACCCGACCTCACGGCCGCTCTCCTGAGACACTGTTATTTCTGACATTAACATCGAGAGAAAGCAGCTAAAACTTTCATAGCTTCTCATGAATCTCTGTGATATTTCATCAAGATGTATTTTAACGGTTGAATCCATTTATCAGCTCAGTCATTAAATCATTAATGTAACTGAGCTACTGATTAAACAAAGAGTCTGTAATTTACACATCAACCAGTGAATTAAGTTCAACTCGGTCATTTTGTCACTAGAAGATGTTTTCACTCTGTGTCTTTAACGTTTCACAGTTTTTACTTCTGAAGACAAACAACCTGAACCTCGTTCTTACCTGAGATTCATCATTTTATTTTAAATCTTTGCTCCGCCCATCTTCTCCATCTCGGACCAATCAAAATCATTGTCTCATGTTAATGAAGATCAGTGATTGGCTGCTGATGTTTACAGAACCAGAGACGTATTTTTACCTGAGTTGGTTCACTTTCTATCTCCGTGTGTTGGTGACATTTCTCATGACGACGTTGTTGTTTCGTTCACTGACCTGCTGTCGCTCCATAAAGGTCTTCGCTGCCAGTTTTGATTGACAGGTGTCATTGCTGTGTGTCGAGGGAACAATGAGTCTCCAGGAGAATCAGGACTTGACCTTTAGTCCTTTAGACCTTTAGTCCTTTAGACCTTTAGTCCTGCAGCTGCTGAAGTTTCCTCTTGAGGGAAACTTCAGATTGAAGAACTAATCTGACGATATTTGACTATTTTGTTAGATTAGCTTCTAGCTTCACTGTCTATAAATGCATCATTACATCTTGAACCTTTTCCAACCCACGGTGACTCAGATGGAGGAAGAACAAGAACCGTGTCGTCCCGTGTGTCTCAGTTCACATACGTCTTTACCTACATTTACTATTTTGAGGGTGTAAGTGACCTCACACACTGACCAGTCTGGTAAAACACAGTTAACACCTGGATGGTTTCATCATAACGACGGACACTTCTCACCCTCAATGACGTAATCTCCACCTCACATCAAACATGGAGCCACACAAGCAAACATCAGCACTAGTAAGACTTTGATAATTGATTAGAATTGAAAACAAGGTGGCAGATATGTTGGTGGGAGACGATCACGGTCCAGATCCATGATTAACGTTCTGTCCAGTGAAGAAGAAGAAGAAGTAGAGTTTTTAATGGAAATATCCAAACTGATAGACACTAACAAATTGTGGATTTAACAGCGAAGGAGAAAGTGTGAGGTTGAGTCAAAACTTCCACGCTGACGTTCATATGTTATTAATTATTTTTTTAGTGAAGTTTAAAGTGAAAAAGCTGTTGTTTTTAGACGTTATGTCACTAAAAATGAAGAAAGAGATGAGAAGATGAGATCTGTATCCATCATATCAAACTTTTTCATGTCCACTAATTTGACGTCTTTATCGTTATATTTTGAGGATTTTCACGTGTTTGTTTGTTTTCCAGAGGTGCATGATCTTTAACACACACGTGAATCCAGTTTCCATTTGACCTTTAGGTTTTCAAACGCAGGTCGACGACAGGAAACAAACGACGTGACTGATGTGATGCGCTAACACACGCTAACACACGCTAACACACGCTAACACACACTAACACACACTAACACACACTGGATGCTTTTAAGTGAAGAGCTTGACGGTGGCTCAGCAGCTCAGCAGCTCCGGAGCGTGGGTGGCCCCGTTGGGAATCAAACTGTGTTGACAGTGTCAGTCGCGACCTCGTTGACACCGTTTTGTTTCACAGTCGACGTGTGTTTTCAACAGTAGCTGTGACTCAGGCTCTTTTTCTAGAAAAGGACATAAATGGTGTGATTATGTGAACAAGACGAACATGACAACTTATCTTCCTTACATGGACATATAACATGAACATGTAGTCACATATACACACACTCCTCTCTCTCTCTCTGTCTCCGTCTCCTGAATCTTTCTCAGTTATGCTGCAATTCAAGCCTTTTGTTTAATAAACAATTTGTCAGTGATGTATCGAACGCCAGCTCTAATTTGATTGTCTGTGAAATGTGTATGGAGGTGGCTGCTCTCTCTCTCTCTCTCTCTCTCTGCAGAGCCAGCAGTGATATTCAACCCTTTCTTTCCCCTGCAGGTGTGTGTGTGTGTGTGTCGGCAGTGTGTGCAGCCGCATGTGTGTGTGTGTGTGTGTGTGTGAGGACGGAAGAGCAATCCTTAAGGGTTTGCAATTACATCTAAACGGGCATAATCGGACATGATGGATGGCTGTTGCCTTTTCCACAACGTCTAGACCTCAGCTCCACCAGCGCAACAAGGTTATAGAAGAGTGGGAAATGATGAAAGATTTAATAGTTTTGTTCTGCTTCAGTCCGACCTGATCCCCCTCCTCTCTCTCCGGTGACCTCGGCAACATTTGGACATTTTCATCACAGATAAACCGTCTAGTTTTAACCAAACAGCTGTAACTTTACAGCAGAAACAAAGAAGAAGTTGTTGAGATGAATGTGAATGTGTTGTTTCTAACACATATTCACCAGCGTAATGTGATGATCAAAAAGATGGAAAAGGAGCTAAAATGACCTCTTTTTTTTGCACATTAGTTTCTGTCAGTAGGTGGCACTGTGGCACCAGAAGTTCAACACACACACACAAACACACACAGGCTGCTAAAGTCTGCAGCAGCTTAAATAAGAACAAACCACAAGCACGAGGCGTAAGTACAGAGTGGGAGGTGCAGGGAGACTGAGGTGTGTCGCCCTGGTTCCTCACAGCGACGGGTTTAACTTCAGCCTCCGGGATCAATTTAAGATCTGAGGTAAAAGATGTTAAATGGACAGAATAATTGGACAGAGAGATTTCACTTTGGTAATTTTCTTTTGCAAGATTATTGACAATTATTGTGGACAATTGCATCCGTTGACCGTCCAGGTGCTTTAATTGAAACGACAGCAGATACGATATAAAACTCTGATCACAACAGGGGCGGAAAATGTTCATCTGTTCTGTGACACCAAGTGACTATACAGTAGGTGTGTGTGTGTGTGTGTGTGTGTGTGTGTGTGTTGTCAACAACATGAGTGGTAAATAAAATAGGAGAGGTAGCTTTGTCAGCCGTACGTCGTAATTACCCAGATGGCCCAAGTGTGTGTGTGTGTGTGTGTGTGTGTGTGTGTGTGTGGAATAAAAGTAAAAAACTGCAGTTGAGAAAAAGCAGCTGCTAATGTGAAGCAAAGACAGGAGGTTGTCAGACACAGAAAACAGACGTCTTCCTCACTGAGGAAACGATGAACGAGGTCAGTCAGGAGCTGTCGCTGCCGTCTTTGTCACCAACGAAGAAGACGAGGAAGAAGAGGAAGATGAGGAAGATGAGGAAGGCGGAGATGAGCAGAGATATTTTAGAAAAGGCAACAGCTCTCGCTCTCTTCTTTGCTTCCTGTCAAATGAATCTTTGATTGTGCTTGTTCATCTTGGCACCGTGACATCACCAAGCTGGCTCCCACACGAGAGCCTCATTACCCACAATCCCAGAGGTTGACGAAGATGTTGTCATCACCTGAAACGACGCCATTTCTCTCTCTCCATCTCCTCTCTGTCTTTCTGCTTCGCTGATCAGGCAGGTGAAGCTGTCACTCGGGAGCATCACACAGATGTTCAAAAAAAAAAAAAAAGAAAACCAAACAACTCAAAAATAGACATGATCCTTGGTAGAAATACAGATTTTATGTCTGGGGTGAGGCTGTTATTGTTGTCACTGCTGATGCATGAAACAAAGAAGAAGAAGAGAAGAGAAGATGTGTTCGACTACATCCTGACTCTAATTCTCCTCTGATCAACAGGCCTCTTCTCTCCCAGCTGAGACTTGAAAATGAGCGTCTGAACCCGCAGGCCGTCCACTGTCTGTCCCACCGTTTAGATCAGATCAATGTTTACCCAGACACGACTGTCATCTGCTTGATTTAGCAGCTGTGGAGATGAGAGAGAGATGTATGTGGCTCAGGTCACATTCATGCACTAAACTAACTGTCCCCTGCTGTTCCACCAGCTCTACCCTCACACTCTTTGTTTTTATTTTAAAGGTCCCTTTAGCCCCTCACCACCACCACCACCACCACCACCACCACCGCTCCTCTGCAGCCGGGCCATTAAAATGCAAACACCTACGCCAATATGATCATTGAAAACACGGCAGAAACAAACGACTTGGAGAAATAGCCGCCGGCACAGAAATCATTCTTGCCCTGATGTCAGCAGCTTTGACAGTGAGAAACAGAGCGGAGAAGAAAAGTAGTTTCACACCAGCACCACCACCCCCCTCGACTCTCCCTGTGACATTCTCAAAGATATTTACCTTGTAAAGATCTTGACATTTCGCCGTGCGCTCTAATAACATCCTGAAATATGAATAAGAGTGCAGGGAGTGGAGAGGAAACCCGCAGAGCTTTTGTTAACAGGTATTGATTGATAGTGAGGCAGGAGGAAGGAGGGAGGACCTCTCTCTACTGATCAGTGGTTAAAAAGATCTCGTCTGCTGCTTCACAACCAACTCAAGACGTCTGACTTTCTTTATCAAAAGATAAAATCCAACCTTGATAATAATAATAAATGGGGGGGGGGGGTAATGTCAGACAGTCGGATCAATATCTGGATGCAACAACGAGCAACAAATAACTGGAATCTTTAAAAAGTGTCACATCGTCACAGGTCGAAACTGTGTGAACTGCTTCTTTAAACCGTCGGACTCATTACTGCAGCGATAAATGTGATTTTTTCACAGTGACACTTGTTATGTAATGTGAGGTTTTTTATCTGTTGAGTTGATTTGACAAACACTTTGATTATTGGTTTATTGGTTTTCACTGCTCATTTTTCATATTTTTTAAATGAAGCAACATTTTGATGTGAATTGAGCTAAATTGAGTTTTGAATCGAGTTTATCTGCAGGACGGATGGAGAGGTCAAACCAGGAAACTTTACAAACTGTCCTCACACATTTATGACTTTATGAGTTTTATACGTCTTCAGTTTCAGTTGTTGGACCCAAGTTTGTGTTTCAGGTTTCTGTCTCTAATCACAAGAAAAACAACAACACTATGACCACCTGAAGCTTTGTGCTAAACGCTAACACCAGCAGTAATATTTACCCTACCGTGTTCATCATAGTAGCTTAGCGTGTTAGCATGCTATCATGTGGATCACACACACTAATGTCATTAGTTTTGCAGGGATTTAGCTGCAAGCGAAGAAGTTGATAATAAAACATTTTGACCTGATGATGAAATTAAAATGAAAATTTAATTAGATTTGAAATAAAAAAGGGTCATAACACCATTAAGATGTATCCTCTGGGCACCATGAACGTCGACCCTGCAGAAGATTTAGCATCAGTCGTTAATATAATGAAACTCTGACCAGCTGGTGGCGCTGTATGAACAGGTCGTTAGGATTCATCTTCTACATTTGACCTTTATTATTTATTCATTTATTTATGCAAAACTGAGCTGTAATTTACAGAAAAATGTTTGGTGTCGTGCTCAAAGGCACTTGGGCAGAGCAAGCGACGGTTCCCGTGATCAACAGGAACCGCAGGGAAATCAAAATGACTGCATACATTACTGCCTTTTATTCCCAAACCGCCAGAAGCTCCAGATACGTGCAGCATACATTATTATATTTTATTATAATGACGAGTAATTTGTTGCACACACGAGGTTCGCGCCGCTTAATTTCTCCTTCCATGTTCCAAAAAAAAAAAACAGTTGAGGTAATTACAAGAGATTGTTTTTAATGGAAGACGAATGTCTTTCTGCAGGCTGCTGCAGCTGAATCAATACTTTACTACACTTTGAAACTGTGCTGCATCATTTGCTGAAATTACCACCATTGATTGGTCTCTATCAGTCATTTTAATTTAATTTTAAATGACTGACTGACTGGGACATTTCTTTTATTTTTACTATATATTGCTTTTTTTTTTTTTGTTTTTGCAACAGAAAAACTAAGTAGATTTCCTCCCTGAAGCAACACAGAGAAACCAAGGTTTTTTTTATTTGCTTCACTCACCGTTTGTTTTGAAGTCTTCTCAAGTTTTGATTCAATAAACTTCAGTCAAATGTATCAAAAAAAAAAAAAAAACTGTTTCAATTAACAGACGAGTTGACTCAACTGAACAATTTCTGCAAAACCTATTATCTGTCAAAAAGTTGCTGCATCCGGGATAAAAACCGAGAGAGTGGGATGTTGGGGTAAGAGGTCAAACACTCAAGTCAAACGCGGTGCTAATGAGCTTGAATCATGCCATTGACCACCCACACGCTGTTGACTCGCAGGCACTTATTGATTTTTTTGGCTCGGACAAGCTGTTCCTCCTCTTCCCACTCAACGACCTTCCACACTCATCTTTTTCTCTTATGTCTGTTAATGTTTTCCTCGACCTTTCTTCTTCCCTCTTTTTCAACTATAAACTTTCTCTCAAACATGACGGAGACTTTATGAAAAAAAAAAAAAGCTGCTGACTCGGTTCTCGGCCTCGACTCGACAACGTCACCTGGAGGGAAACTACCGTCCTGAGACACCGACGCTTCAAACTAAACTCTGATCGCCTGCGTATTTAAGAAGAAGATGACACTTACAGGACAAGAAGAGACGAGTTGCTTTAATGAACATGGAGCTTAAAGACTCGTCTGTTATTTATTATCTAATAATGAAAAAACAACACATCAGGATAAATAGCAGCTTGAAATGCTGCTTTTAGTGGTCGACTAACGTTTTGCTGCTGTCTCCATCAGTTAGCACATTTGCTACAGTTATAAGTTATTAATGGAAGTGAACATTTTAAATGTTTAATTTTTATAAAACATCATTTAGAAACAAGTCAACAAGTCAAATCTGATACATTTTTATCAACTTTTCTTTGAATTTTATGCATAGTTTTAATATAAATTCGTCAGCTCAACAATATCTGTTATTACCTGTCGTGTGTGTGTGTGTGTGTGTGTGTGTGTGTGTGTGTGTGTGACAGCCTGATTCACAGACCATCGGTGTGTTTAATGGAGCCGATGAAGCAATGATCGCTCATCCAATCCTCTACCTTTTCTGTCAGGGCCTGATACTACCAGCCATCTAAACACACACACACACACACACACACACACACTTGAAATCATCTATGTGATGCAAGAAGGTGGTCACACATACACCCCAAAGTCTACACACACACACACACACACACACACACACACACACACAAATCCTGCTTTATAGGGGATAATCCAATGACAGCCAATTTGCTGGAGGGATATACTTTTTTTATTTCATTCTTTATTTATCCATCGCTTCTGCTTTTACAAGGCAATTTGTTAGGTGGCCAGCTGGAGGAGGGAAGTATTAACCTACACTTCCATTACCATGCCTCCCCCTACACACACACACACACACACACACACACACTTCTCCTGCATCCCTTCACCTCATCCAGCTCATCCTGTTAAAGATTAAGCCGGACCAACACAGAAAAAGGGTCTGGTGTAATCATGAAAGTGTCACATTTTCAGCTGAGAGAAGAGGAAACTGTAGCTTCAGGGTCACTTTTAAAAAATTTTCCACTCTTCACTTTCACCTCTATTCCTCTTACTTTCTGTCCTGTCTCCATTTATTCATTTCAATCTGTTTCTCTTTGCTCATGCTCCTTCCTCATCTCTCTCTGTCTCTTTTTTTTCTTTTGGTCCCTGTCTTTTCCACCTTCTCCTCCTTCTCTTCTCCAGGTCTCGTTATGCCTTCACCTCCTCTCTCTCTCTCAGTCTGACAGTGGTTCAATAAGCGGTGCCTCCAGAGTGGTCGAGCTCAGTCAGTGGCCAATTACCCAGTCACACTGCCTGTCCTCTGGGACGGACAGGATTAGCAGGATCTGTCGTCTGACCAGAGACACACACACACACTCAACTGTGGACACCTGTCAGTTAGACATGGACCGACAACTTGTGGGTTTTACTTTTTTTGTATATATATGTGTGTGTGTGTGTGGTTTAAAAAAAGTCTCTCGTTGTCGCTTTTTTCTCCGACGAGCAATTTGACAGGCCAGTGAAGAGAGACACAGAGGCTGTGGAGACGAGGAAATATATGCAGCATCAAATGCATTAAAGCTCAGTACAAACTCTGCTGCTGGAGGTGGTGTGTGTGTGTGTGTGTGTGTGTGTGTGTGTGTGTGTGTGTGTGTGCAGTAACACTGAGGGGATCAGGGATCAGACCTCACCTGGACCAGAAGCAGCTCAGACTCAGACTCTCAGATTTGCAGCCTGATGGTCGCAGCAGTGAAACCAGTGAAAACAGCAACATGAAGCTAATATCAGTCACTTCTTCTTCCCCCTTGAGGTTCAGCTTCTTCCTGCTGGAAGTTTTTTTTTTTCACTTCTGCATCGTCCTGTTGCTGCTGAGACGTCACCAGGATGTGGCTAAAACTGTATTTCTGCTCTGAATCAACAGAAAATTACTCTCTTTTGTTTCAATTTGTTCAAATTTTAGGGATTTAGCTGCAAGGAAACAAGTTTACCATGAAAAATTTTGACCTGATGATGAAATTAAATTAGATTTTAAATAAAAAAGAGGTCACAACATCATTTAAATGTATCCTCTGGGCACCGTGAATATAACATGTTTTTAAAAAGTTAAGATTGTCACAGTAGAAACTGAAATTTAACAGATTATTTCCTGCAATTTTACTAACATGTCTGTAAATAAACATGATATATTTACTTTTGTTCCACATGAAGTCTGATTATTTGTTTCTAAACAGAGTTTATCTTTAATTTAACATTAAAAAACATTAGTTTGGTTTTAAAAACAGTTGAAGAGACATTAGACGTCATGATTCACGTTTTAAAACATGATGATGTAAATATATTTTATAAATGACACATGTTGTTTATGAGGTGCTGTTTCTCCATGTCAGAGGTAAACACTGTTTCTGTTACTGTCGAGTAAAATGCTCAAATCTCTGGTTTGTTATTTACATCAACAGATGCATCTTGTACTTAAAGAGTAAACGTTGTAAAACGGTCAAACGATCAAAGTAAATGATGCTAATTTTGAAGAGTAATGACTGTGTTTTTGGGGAGTGTGTGAGTTGAGGTTGTCAGTAGTTTCAGTAAAAACGTGTCACAGCTTCATGTGTCGATGATTCAGAGAAAAGATGAATTAAAGTTGTGTTGTGTTGGTTCTGGAGGCTGATTCATCACTGATGTTTATCTCAAATAAAACCAAAACTACCTGCACCGGAACGAACAAGAAAATCTACTTTTTACAGTTTTATCAAGGGCGGTAATGCTCCTTTGAATGACAACTATGAGTTATTCTTGTTCTGCAGAAAATGCTGTATCGTCTTTTATCTCAAAAGACAACAGCGTCTGTGAATAATAGTTGGTTCTTTTGTGGTTGATACAAAACCTGAGCTCGTTCTTCATCACAGATACAATCACCGTCCCGTCTCCAGCGTGAACCACAGGTTTTTACTCAGGACTCAAACATTGTTCATGCACCTAAAATCTTCCCAAAAATAACATTTGTAACATTATTGTAACTTTTTTTTGCTGCTTAATAACAGATCTACCGGTGCGTCTGTCGTTCAGCCACATGTTTCATGTTTCACTGCTGAGATTTGTTCAAACACACTGAACTTCATTTTAAATTCTGGTCGAGATCCTGAAGTTCCCAACGATACCAAACATGTCATACTGGATTACAGTGAAAAGTGTCTACAATGATCCACAAGACAAGTTGAATTTTTCCATTCCAGCAGCCGTGTGTGCGTTGTCTCTGTGGCACACACAGGATATGTTTTTCTAACTTTGAAGGGAAACTGAACACTATTTTCTCTCTCCAGTCAAAAGCCAGTTAAGCTTGTCCAGATCCTGCTGAGAATAGTTAGTGTTTGGAAACGTGGCCGCTGACTTTTAGGCTCCCTGAGGTGAAGGTGAGAGTCGGACCGAGTCGACTCGGCGCCGATTTAGTTTTTTTTCTGAATCATCAGCACTTTCTGCAGAAATCTGTGGAGTTGGATGACGACAGTATGATCTGGCACTAGAAGCACGATGAAGAGGGAGGAAATTCCTGTTTTTTTTTTTTGGGTTTTTGTTTTTGCCAAACTTGATCCTGATCCCCAGAGGATGTCTCCTCCTGTGACTCCTCCTCTAGCAACACCAGCTGGTCAAAACATTCACTCCTTCTTTCTTCTACCTCCTCTGGCTGTTATATTTATAGTTTTGGCCTCCGTTTCTGTCAGGTATCATATTTTACTCACCATACTAACTGTAGACGTACAGGATGGAGACTCAAAGATGTAAAAAAGAACAAAAAAACAAAGACATTGTTCATAGATTTGTCTGTCCTCGTCTTTCCTGTTGACCCTAACCTTCCCAGAATGAAGTGTCCCACATGTCTCAGTCACTCAGTCGCCTAAAAACCTTCCAGGATTTTTTTCTTTCTGTTTCCCATCTCAGACAGCTCGCTGACACGGTGGGAAATGAGGCTGGAAATGATCTGAGGAAGAGCTGGATTCCTTCCTGTGTTTCAGATTCCCTCAGCGGGCCCTTTTGAACTGGCCCAGCGTCCAACGTTGGCTTATCCAGCCACTTCAAAGACGCCTGAGACCGTGTGTTACATCAGGGCTGCGGTGGCCACTTACGCGTTCCCGAGTACACGAGTAGAAACAGAAAGAGGAATGGCCTCTAATCTCAGCCCTGCAGAGAGAGAGAGAGGCTTTCAACTCAGGTCTGGCGTTTTCCCTGTTCTGGTCGGGAGCGAAGCAGGAGAATCAAGACTTTCGTCGCCTTCAGGATCTTATAGACGTCTCACAAATTCCCCCAACTCAAGCTTGTTTTCTCTGGATTTGAAGAAAACATGACGGTTTGTCAGAGCAAAACAGCGTCTCGACTGTTTGAATTAATTTCCAGTTTGAAACAAATTTACTATTAAAGTGAATTGCAGCCATCTCAGGTCCACGCAATAGATGGAGGACATGAAACAGGACAGAAAAGACTGAATCAATATCAGCTATTTCTCCTATTATGGGATTTAAAGTACTTTTACTGAAGCCCTCGCTCTTAAATCCTTCTGTCACCAAATAAAAGCCACAACAGACACATCTGACAACCTCTCATCTATAAGCAGTTTATTGCTCACAAGAAAAAAAACAACACAGTTCTTCTTACAGCCTCAAAATTACTGTCATTCCCTACCTCTCCTGCAGAAAGCTCTTTTTGATATTGACTGAATCAAAGAGGCGTCTCCGAGTAATTAAGTAAATTATGGCTCGGCAGAATTGTGGACTTGGTTGAGAAAGTGCGCCGTATGGATTCCTCTCTAATTACAAAGGAGAGCTGGACAGAAATAGATCTTCCTTTCATCCTCAACCTTGGTGAAGTCTCGATGAAGCAGCTGTAAGCTCCGGACTTAGCACAGCGATCGACCTGGGAGCCCAGAGACGGAGGCCACGAGTTTTATTTCCACGCTTCGCTCCGTTCATATTTATGCTGCTTCCTTGGGAAAGTGAAGACTGGATTTAAAAGACAGTGTATTATTGAATTAATGTGTCTGGGATTAGAGGAAATGAAACAACAAATGTTGATGTCGTCACTAGATTTAAAAAAAAAAAAAATTCTCCTTTAAATTGAATCAATATGTTCATTTTAGATTCACTTTGATGTTGATAATACTTTACACTGTATGTAAATCAAACCCAAAAAAAAAAAAAAAAAAGGAAGCAGGGCACCAATCAAATCGTACAGTCTCCATAGCAACTGTTATCCCAAATCAAATGGTGGAGTATGTAGCTATGAAGCTGCTCCTGGGTGGTGTCTGTCAAATCCACACAGTCATTACCTGCAGCCTCGTCCCCTTTTGTATCACAGGCAATCACAGTCTATTCACGGCTGCAGAGAACTCGGCTCCTTTTTTCTCCCTCCAGAAAGTGATCGAGTCTGGATTTTTTTTTTTTTGAAAAGAAACTCAGCGTGACAGTTTTTTTTTCCTTGTGACAAGTTCAGACCACTTTCTCCCTCACTTCCACCTCCTCCTCGTCATCGATCGCAGGCTCCTTTCCGCCGCCTCCTCTCCCTCCTCCCTCCACCTCGCTGCAGATTGAGGTTCAGGCTGGTCAAGTGAATAACACCCTCTGTCTCTGTCTCGCAATCATGCACCGCGGCCGCTCTGCTCCGTAATGACGGCACAGACACCCTCATCACCCAAATCTTCACTTATGGGGAAAGATTCAAATTGGGGGCATTTAGGTTAAAAAGAGCTTCATTGCTTCATATTGTGTCGCTGAACGGACACTGAAGTCATTTCTCTGCTCTCTGATCCTCCGTCTTCCCCTTAAAATACGAGCTGGTGCAAAAGTTCCAATAACCCGTGTAACAAGGAGATGGAGCTCAATTTTTGGACCAAGACATTTTTCTCACTGTGACATTTTTACGCTGCTCCTCTTTGCAACACTCGCACCCATTTCTCAGTCGCAGATTCAGACGTTGTGATGTTGCAATGGGAAGATCTGCTGGAAGCTCAAAGCCTAAGCTTTTTTCTCTGCAATGCAAATCAAAGTTGGATCAATCTGGGATTGTCTGATGAACTAATTATACAGTAATTGTTCTGGTCTAGACCACTGATCCATTGTATGAGAGCGGCTCTTTGTGTCCTTCCACCGCTGATTGAGGATTATAATTGGGTTTTTTGACTGGCAGAGGGGCAATTTTGATCTCTCTTTTCTTTTTTGGCCCTGCAAATGTACATACAGAAACACACACACACACACACACACACACACACACACACACACTCTTCTATTCCTTCTCTATTGAATCCATCCTGCAAGTAAAAACCGTATAAGCCCATATGGAAACCTTTAAACAGGTTAGCGAGGGTTAAGTGATGAGGCAGTGATGAGACAACTATGCATTTACAATTAGTGCATTTGCATAACTTAATTGAGTGTGTTTGGTCGATGGATTGTCATTAACTTTCCCATCACAGGCAGCACAAGCAGGGAGGAGTCGTGATGACGCGTCAAACAACAGAAGAGAAACAACAACCTCAGTCTGTCTGAGTTTATTAACGTTTCTCTTTACTCTGCTGATTCTCCCCGACTCCCAATCTCATTTATCTTCCTTTAACACTACACTTGGTTTCAAGTGACCTTCATAGAGACAATGATCAGTGATTGACTCCCGATCACAACGTGACGTCACCAAACTCTACGTCTGGTCACGTGAACTAGACAGGATGTAGCCGCTGCTTCTCACCGTGATTTACAGCCGTTTATTGTTGACGAGCACCGGTGAAGACGCTGCCTCCGACACAGACTAAACCGCTAAACCGGCGTGTAAACATCACCATGGCAACACGCCGGTTTTCACGGTCCAGACCTCCCCGGTACCGGGTAACATCTGGATCAGACACGGGGAGTTTGTAGAAAGTGAAAATGAAAGAAAAAGTGTTAAAACGTCAGACTTTTAAACGTGGTTGTGAGTGAATCAGTGAGACGGCAGCAGCATTTATCTCACATCCCTCCTCTGATTGGCTGTCGCTCTTTGTCAGTCTCTTCAGACTCCTCCGGTTTTCTAACATGACAGATCCAGTCCCGGTCTCAGACCAGGTCCCGACGGCCTCTGATGGAGTCGTTAGGGCTGTTCACACATTATGATCATTAACTGATGATTCACCAACCATCAGAGGACCAAGTCCACCAGACTCCACCACTGGAGATCACTGGTGGAGTCCACTAGTGTCAACTAGAGTTTAGGGGTAAAGATCTTGACCCAGTGAAATGAAATGGGACTTCACATATTAGCGTAGTTGACGTGTTCACCCACCGGTTGTAGGTTTTCATTCAGGTATGAAAATGTCAGCTCCAGTTGTAGTATCTGCAGATTAACAGATCCTACCAGCAGATAAGTATATGTGCATTGTGAAATAATAATTTTGTAACATTCATGTTTTAACTCAGCGGTACAGAATTCCTTTACGTGTGCATCAAACTAAGATATCCCAACAGATTTGGACAAATTTTCATGTTTTTTTGCAAATATATAATTACATACATGCTGTTATTTTGTCATTTTTCTTCTGGGCTCGATGAGTTCACAAAGTTCATGGACAATTTCATCTCACAGTTGATTCATAGGCTGAATATGTCTTTAAAAGAATTGGGACACACCTAACCTTACACGAGAACATGCAAAACCGAGGGCTATAGTGCCAAGATCAACTGGAAGTAGATGAAGTGGGACGAGACCTCTCGTCGTCACCGTGACCCAGAATCCACATTTTAATTTAAACGAGGTCACGAAGGATCGACGGACGTGTCTCTTTGAACCAAGTTGAGCCAAAAACAAAAGTCTGACCCCGTCGAGGAGGTAATAACACCCCATAATGAGGTGATGTTATTACTGTAAAGACTTTCTCAACTTTTTGACTCCCTGACCTTTGACCTCTGAGGCATCAACCAATCAAACGGCCCCTTCTGCTTGTAATAAAATCCAGATTGTTTCCCGTGTAGCAAGTGGAGCTTCAAACCTTTGGTTTAATAGTTTAAATGGAAACTGTCTGCACAGCTTTTTGCCTCTTACAGTAGACAATGCAGACAAAACCACCAGAATATATAATCCTGGTTTAAACTGGTGAAAACGTAGCGGCGCCCGCTGTAAACAGAAATGTGTTGTCGGCCAAATTAGCAGGTTGAATGAGTGGAGAAGATGTGTTCATAAGGCAGGGCGGAGCAGATAAACCACGGGACGCGTCAGTCACATTGAAAAGAATGACATCAGCGGGACGTTTACGAGCTGCACACAAAGAAAAAGAGGTGCCATTTTAGAGCCATTAAAGTATTTAGATATGTAGCTCCAGAACGCTGCCCCCTCGTCTTTCTGCTCTCTCTTTCATTTCACGTGTAAGCACTTAAGCCCGACTCCCCCACCCCTTCCTCCTCACTTCACCTTTCCCAACCATTGCCTCTGCTTTGTTTGCTTTTTGCAGCAATTATGGGGGCAGCAAATGTAGCCCCCATAATTGTCCAAATCAATGTTCAGCAGTCTCTCTCTCTCTCTTGCTGTGATTAGGCGGAAAATTAGGTTATGCGGCTGTTGCCATGGTTTCAAGGCAGCGGATTTTTCTAAAAAAGATCTCCCGCGAAGCCACACACTGGCACGGTATAATGAACTTAAATTAAAGCAACTTTTGTCTCAATGTAGATTTTAATTACCCGACGACTGTCGCTGACACTCTGAACGAGGAAGAAAAAAGGAAAAGAAAACGAGAGAACAAGCAAGGGAGGCGGGTTGAGGGAGAGAAAACGGGTGGAAAACAAGGTTTATGTGCCAGAGCACTAATTTGATCCATTAAGGGATGCGAGTGTGTGTGAGCGAGTGTGTGATGTGCTACCTGCCTAGTGAATATAAAGTCTCATTCTCACCCATCAAGGAGCACGGTGCAAAGGGCGAGAGTCGTGTCTTGTTAAACTCTGAGCTTCAGCTGAGAAAAATCTAATTAGTCTAATTAGGCGTGTGCAACAGTCAAAGATGGAATGACTTCTCCTTCGTGGTTTCCTCACTGACACAAGTGAGAAAATATGTTTCTTCTGTGAAAAGAGTGTGAAAACATGTACGGAGGTGACGACGTAATCGACAGATCCACATCCTGCCTCCGACAGCGATCACCTGTAGCCTGGTTTCTGCCTTTCTTCAGCTCCTCCGTCACCTTTTATCATGATGATGATGATATAATAATTCAGTCCTGGTTTCCTGTAAAGTAAATGATTAACAGAAAGAAAAGAAAACAAACAAACACATTACTCATCTGCTTATATAACAAGATACATTCAATCAGTCTTTGGCTTCAACAGCAGCTTTTCTGAAGCGTTTGATCAAAGGAATTTTTTTTTTTTTTTTTTTTTGCAGCCGAGAGTCACAGTCACACACACACACACACACACACACACACACACACACACACACACACACACACACACTATCAGTTAGATCACAGGTGTTTCCAATACATCCAGGACGTGGTTACGTGCTGCAGAGCTTAGAAAACATCCCTGGCTCTTATTTTGAAAGGCGTTCGACGTATAAACAATAAGAAGAATAAAACTTCCTGGTTTGACAGCATCTTGTTTCCTGTCTTTCTGTCCTTTCACAACATCTCACTTTTCAACTGTGGTCCAAAATAAAAAGCCTGATAAGACTCGTCATCAGCCGTGTGATTGTATCGATGTAAAAGGTGTAAATTTCTATGTGAGAACATTTCATAAATACAACATGAATCATGCAGTGTGAGTCTGGATGTTTCCACCAAGAAAATCTGAGAAAAACACTTTTTTCTTTTTCTGAAGAATGGACAAACCAGACTCAGTAACTCTTGAAATGAATTTAACACCAAAAAAATAAAAAAATAAAAGTGTAAGAGAATCTGCTGGTTGAGTTTTCTTCCTCATGGTCGCTCCCTGAGATAGAGATCAGAGCAGAGTTGGACCTGGATCTGAGCCCTGACGTCTGGAAACTGGATATTCCCTCGGTCACTTGTCCAATATGAAGGAGGTTAAAGAGATAACTTCACACAGGCTGCAGCAGAAGAGAAGTAGAAGTGATTATCTGCTCGTATTAGTTTGTTTTTTAACACTTCCCACATTCAATCACACACATGCAGTTTAAATGTATCTGTGCTGGAAATACACACCACAGTTTATGTTCAACCACGTCTGGTTTATGGGATTGAGGAACATCAAAGCCTCCAACTTCCTCTTCCTCTTACTTTTACAATTCTGCACACTTCTTCTTATACTGTACCTGCAGTCTCTTAAATAAAAAAGTGAACTGCTTCATAAAGATCCTCCTGAGCTGCAGAAGCAGTGTAACAGCCCTCATGTGTGTGTGTGTGTGTGTGTCCACAGATCATAGCAGCAGATGATGGTTGTTTTACTTTAAAATAACTGTAATTATTCCAGACCACAATTTGAACAACTTTGGCAACACTTGTAATTCACAGGCGGAGTGCCTTTAGCTATTTGATTGGAGCTTTTTCAGCAGTCGTGCACAAAAGAAATGCAATTTTACAGCATGAATATTATACCTGAGGTCTGAAATGAAATCCTCATGTTGAATGAAAGTTGTATTTCCAGATTGTGAGCACCATCTCTCCTACTCTACACACACATACACACTGACAGAGAGTGAGAGTGGGTTTTATGAGTAATCCCTGCTACTGATTCAGGGCCTGTAATTGTAAGCAGCGCAGCAGGAAGTGAAGCAAGTCTCAGCTATTGACCGGCTTCAGTCTCACACTGAGCTAAAACACAGGGGTGGTGGCACTGCTGCTGAGAACATGTCAATTTTGCTCTTTAGAAAAGGGGCACTGCTCGAAGACTGAAAGCAAATCAACACCGCTATCGACCCAGACAACCCAAGCCTGTAAATTGCACTCAGAGAGAGGAACAAAACAACAAAACCATCACTGGGTCTTTATTGACGGCCAACACTTTGAGTAGCATGCTTTACTTCCAGACCAGGATTGAAAAGATGTTTGACAGACAAACACAAACTGTATTCACGTATTCACTCGTTTTTAGCCGCGACATGAGTTTTGCATCACAGGTGAGGGCGTGGCGCTCTGTTAAAACAGGAAGTGACATCACAGAGTCAACAACTGACAGCGCCGCTGTTGTGCAAACAAGGAGCGACATTGTTGTCAAGCTTGTCTGCTCTCAGCTCAGACAGCAGCTCGTCTCTCATGTGAAGAGATAACATCAGACCGTGTGTGTGTGTGTGTGTGTGTGTGTGTGTGTGTGTGTGTGTGCTGTGTTACAACACTCAACATTTTTGACATTGACATCTTATCGCTCTGTTCTTTCACATGCTACAGTGAGAAGACAGATTGAGGCCTCTGTCATATCACGTCCAAAAGACTTTATTGTTTTTTTGTTTTTCTCTCTTGAACATATAAATGGGAACTGTTGTGACAGGTAGCCACCAAGAACAAACACTGAAGCTTCTCTATGATATTTTTGGGACATGTAGCAGCTGGTGTAGGTTTGTGCCTGTATGTGCATGTACATCATGACACCAGGTTTATAAGAATGAAGGTGCGATGGCCTGAGGCCTGTTTTATACAACAAGTAACTTCATGTTTAACTCAAGGATCAGAGGATCAGATAAAAACCACTGATGGTCACACTGTTAAAGCTATAAAATTTGTTTATTTCCTGACATTGTTCTTGATATTGTCAATCATTTAACCTCATCAGCTACTATAGTAGTTTAATCATCATCTTTCAGTAAGAATTGTGAAAAAGTGATTTTACCTGCAGCTGATTCATCTCAGATCATTAAATACTTTATTAAATACTTTATTTATGGATCTGAAAATGTTGTTAGAGATTAGAGATTAACAACTCTTCTCAGGAGGAGAACCTGCAGAAAAAAACAGAAATATCCTCAATGTATTGAACTTTTTTTTCTGTTTGAAGGTAAAATATAATCTTAAAATAAAACCTGCATCAGCCTCTGAAATACACATTAACCTCAGACTGCAGAGCTCGGTTTACTGTTGTCACTTTACATGATTTCTACAAACTGAAGTTCTTCAAACTCCTCTAACATTTCTGCTGCTGAAGTGCAGAGGTGACGTGAATTATGAAGCAGCTGAAAACAGGTGAGTGTGCAAAATCCCACACCCAGCCCCGGAGGGATTAAAAAGATGTTGTATAGGAACACACATGTTTGAGGGCAGACGACAACACAGCTCCAGCTCCTGATGAGTCAGCAGCTACAATAATCTCACTGGGGAAACATAACCTGCATCATCTACTGTGAATGGCTCCGTAAAGACGCTGTTAAACCAGGTATGAAATGATATTCTGTCTTAAAAATAACCACAGCCCTGGGATTATGAATGAAGGATGAAGCCTCTGTGGAGTTTACTAATCAGGGATCATCTTCTTCCTCTTTTTCTCCTTGTATATTGAGTATGAGTATGAGTGAGATGGTAAAAAGAGGCCGTCATGTGATCCATTGTTCTGTTTTCGTATAAATTTGCGATGAATTACAGCGGCGGCAGTGGAAATAATTATCTTGTCCCAATTATGAATCCATCTGCTGTGGTGACTTTCTGGTTTGATGGGGAGGAAATTCCCGAGAGCAACAAACAATGCTCAGGAATAATTCACAGGAGCGTGTCGGCAGCCATTAATATCCATAAAGGCAATTTCACAACACACCTAATGACATAAAGTGACAGACAATAACGATTAGAGGAACAGGACGTGTGTGTTTCTCTATAAATGCCTCATATTTCCTCTGTTTATCCTAAAAAACACAAAAAATGTGACAATTTTTTACTTACTTTTAATTGCACATGGGACATAGAGGAGTCTAATATCTATAAAATATAAGATAAACCCTTTCATTACATGTGTCAGTATGAAAATTACATCAAAATGAATCAATCAATCAGAAAACAGCAATTAAAGAATTTAATTTATTCATATTTGAGCTGGTAACATCCAGTATTTTGCGTTACTGTCATATATTTATCAATTTCTTTATCTGTTGTGCAAAATAAATGTGCAAAATATGCAAAAAATAATATTTTCATCATACAAATGATTATTTCTAGACGTTGTTGTTTATTAGGAAACTTATTGTAGCTTAATTATAAGTTTTGTGGTTTATTTACGGGATAAGATGAGACAAACTATCTGTTTAAGAAAGAAAGGACATTTTAGTTGTTGAATTATAATTATTTAACATTATGTAACAACTAGATAAAGTTATTAAACGCGTCAGAGACACTTTAAATCAAGTTCATGGGGCTTTTTTTATTTTATTAGAGGTTGTTAGACTCGGTGATCGTGTAATTTCCTGGAGTGTCGCTGTGATTTCTTCTTCCGGGTTCCTGTCGGTTTGTTTTGTTTTGGGTGGATCAGCTCGCGCACGCGCGCACGAGCGCGCACACACACACACACACACACACACACACACACACACACACACACACACACACACACACGCGGCACAAAGTTACTCTCTTTGCTCCTAAACGTTCAGTTTATTTTATTTTTTAAACCATCTATTTGTGACGACTGAGTTGAAGGAGATGTTTCTTCATGGTTGTTGTTTTTTATAAAATTTATTTTTATTTCTATTTATTTTTTTTCATCCCGGTAACAAGGCGGAGACCGTGATTTCATCCTGACCTGAGACACCTGTTGCTCCAGTTTCGACAGACAGGTGACACTGTCAACAGCTCGACAGGCGACCGAGACGATCACTTTTAAATTATTATTATTATTATTATTAAGATTAAGAAGAAGAGGAGGTTAATTTAATATGAAAGTGACTGTAACCTTCGGGGACACTGCGGTGGTTGTTCCCTGTAAACCAGGATGGACCGTCCGGGATTTAACCGAACAAGCGACACGGAGATACCGGAGGATTTTGGAGAAGGTAAAAACATTCATTTAAAAAGAAAAGAAAGACAAGAAAAGTCACTTATTGACTAGTTTCCTAGTTTCCTTGTCGGTATTGGTGATTACACCGCCTCCAACTCACTGTAGTTACAGTTATTTCACTGTTTCTCCTCCTTCACTTTTCATTTTGTTCCCATTACTCGGCTAAGATGCGGGTCACGTGACGCAGCCAATACAGTTCTCAACATATTTTAGCTGCTAACTGTTAGCTGCTAGCTGCTAGCTGCTAACTGTTAGCATAAAGCAAACGGGATATTATAAACTGTCACATTTGCCAAGAAGTGATGACTTATTTTTAATTTATTATTAAAGCTGAATATATTAATAAGATATAACGCACGTTTTTTTAAGCTCATTGAGATCTTATTTATCGTATTTTAGCTAGCTCTTAGCTGCTAATATAAAGCAGGAATATTTGTCATATTTGCCAAGAAATATTGATTTACAGTGTTACTAAAGCTGATTGTAGTTTATTTATGTTAACTTTTTCTGTGTCAAGCTTCATTTATATTAAATTTAATCGGTCTGAAACCTTTAAGATAAACATTAACTACAGAAAAGAATTTTTTTAAAATATAAAAATAAGTAAAATGTACTAAAATATAATTAAATATGAGATTTAATCAAATCTAAACGTATAAAGACAGTTTTAAAACGGGTAATAGTCTTTACTTTGTTCCCGTAACTTAGCAGAGTTGTCACTTTTTATAGCTAATTGACTATTTATCGTATTTTAGCTGTTAGCAGCTAACTGTTAGCTCCTAGCTGCTAACTGTTAGCATAAAGCAGATGGGAATATTTGTCATATTTGCCAAGAAATGATGATTTAATTTGTCATTAAAGCTGAATATAGATGTGAGGATTAGGTCACGTTTTATAGCTAATTGATTTCTTATATATCGTATTTTAACTAGCTGTTAGCTGCTAACTGTTAGCATAAAGCAGATGGGAGTATGTCATATTTGCCAAGAAATACTGACTTGTTTTGTTAATTAAGCCAAATATAGTTTATTTTACTTAATTTTTTCTTCATTTATGTAAAGTTTGATCTGTCTGAAACCTTTAGGTTAAACACTAGCTAAACAAAAGCACATTTTTTTTAATATAAAAAAGTAATATGTACTAAAATATACCTAAATATGAGATTTAATTCATCATAAACATTTAAAAACAGTTATTTTTTTACTTTTATCACTTAGCATCAGATTGGAAACACATCTATGAAAACCAGAAGGTCATCTTGTCTCTGTAGACCATAATGAAATACAGCTGCTGCAAATTTTTGAATATACGTTTGGGGTGTGACTGTCACACGCTTCAGCTGCAAATCATCTCTTTCTGCCTCCATGTTTAACACATCTGGATGTTTGTGGCAAAAATAACTTAATGGGAAATGACAGTTTGAGGAGAAAGTGGGAACACAAACACCAAAACAGTCGTGGTGTAACAGGAGTTATAGGAGTTAGGGACCTGGTGGTGGACGTTGTTGTTCATAAACATATGAAAACCCCCTCAGCTTTCTTCTGCTTCCTGATGTTACATTAATCATTCTGCCAAACTGACCTTTTATTAATCAGCAGCGTTGTATGTGCATGCTGTCTTAGCGTGATAGGGTGCCGATGCGTGTTTGGTCTGTGTGAGGATGTGAGTGGCGCTGGCTGCGGCGGCGGCTGTCTACCTGTACAATAGCTCTCTGTTTAAGCCGTGGTATCTCAGCGGGCAGGTGGAAGTTTACTGTTTGATGTCGTCAATGTGGCTGCAGTCGAGGATGTGCGCGGTGGACAGGAGGCTTTGTCCTGTGAGTGATTGGGGATTAGGATTGGTGACAGGGACCCGGTCTTATCGGTTGGCTGGTTCCCTCCTCCCCTCAGACCGCCCACGCTGCCTCTCTCTCCGACGGTTAGCAGAGTCGAAGAAGCGGAGGATGATCGGACCGACTGCGCCTATATGTCCACAAACACACACTCATCTGGCTCAGTATCATCTCTGCTTGGCTGACGGCATCATCCGTGCCCAGAGATCCCTGCTGATTCCCACTGAGATGCACACGGAGGATAAACGTGTTATAAGCGTGTGATGGTAATGCACACGGGCCTTGATTGCTTTTCACAGGGCATATTAATTAGGAGGCCTCGTTAGACGCTGATTCAGCAGTTTGTTGTCTTTTTCTTTTAATAGAGGTGGCTCATCATGAGGACAGTCCAGCTCCTGCTGGGAGAATCCACTTATTGGCCACATTCACAGCACATTTCTCCTCTCGACAGCAGGGACAGTGTCAGAAACCTGGGTTTAATCACCGAAGCTGTGTGTGTGTGTTGGTTTATGTCCATGTTCTGCACAGTCTCTGTGCTCGTTGCAGCCATGGCATGTAGACGCTCTTAATTAGCAGTTTATTTTAATGTGATCTCAGCTGTGAGCGCGTACACGTTCACCTGCTTTCATCCCCTCTGTTGAGAAAACAGTTATGTTTAACTGACAAAGCTTCTCATTATACGGTGTGAGCTGTTAAATGTGAGTGTGTTCAGGGGTGAAGATTTTCCCATATAATTTCCACACGTTAATATGGCAAAGGAGACGGGGAGGGGGATGTAGGAGTTGTGTAAAGATTTGCACCTAAGGTGTTAAAATTTATAAGTTATTGAAAATTAAATATGTGAAATCTTAACTTTTCTCTTGCTTTGACTGATCAGAGAAGAACTGAACTTTCTTTCTGTTTTTTTTTGAGTGTAGGCCTTCACCTCCGGCCGTGTTGCTGCGTGTAGACTGCAGGAGTTGTACGTTCTCATGGGGAAAGAGCCAGATGTCTCATGCGTCTTGTGTGTGCAGGTTCAGTTCAGATTACAGCCCGTATCCCGACTCAGTAGTGCCACAGTAAACAAACCGAGAGCGTTTCTCTCTCTCTCTCCTTCTCATGAACGTAGGAGTGATGGGAGTTGTCCAATGTGGACCGATACGTACGTCAGAGCTCAGTTATTTTAAAAGACATTTTTGAAATGTTATGTAAATGATGTAACCTGTCTGGAGTTTCACGTGTGTGAGGATCAGCCTGTCAGTTTAATGAAGTGTTGGTTTTGAAGGTGTCTCTGTTCAGCTGAAGGATCTTGACGTAGATGTGATTGTGTTTCTGTTCCTGTCTGGTGTCAGAAATGTTATTATTAATGTGATTATCTCATGTTTCGTTATATTATTATTTATAAAGTGATTATGCAGCAAAGACAGTTTATAAAGTCTTATCAAGCGTTCATTAATAATTCATAAAGCAGCTATTCAGACACAAACACATCAGTAAAGAGTCATTAGTTTCTGTCTGAAGTGTCTGAACAGGTAGGATGGAATTAAAGTATAATTATTATTATTATTATACTTTTCTTTTCCTGATATCAGCTCTTGTTTTCTCTACATTTAAATTCAGTAATTGTCATTTAAGGGAAGAGTTTGTATTTAGGACATTGTGAAGCTCTGCCAGTGAAAATAGAGGAAACGCAGAATTTTTCTAACATGTCATGTCGTGGTTCACGCTCATCGGTGGTTAATTGGATCATTGTGTCCTTTTCTCAGTTTGTATAAGTTTGATGGTAAAGGTCAACCTGTCTGTGTTTCTTCCTGTTGTAGTTTTCTTCTTCTTTTTCTTCTTCTTCGTCTTCTTCTACGTCTTTGTCTCCTCTGACAGATTCAACTCTAAGACAGCTCCTCATCCTCTTTTTTTTTTTTTTTGTCACGGTTAAATCCACACCGTCCTCCTGCAGCTGTGTAATTACACATTCTTCTGAGGATCAAAGTGTGAAATAGGACCCCCCCCCTCGTCCTCCACCTCCACCACCGACACCGCGGTGAATCCAGCTTCACTAATCGCTGCGACGCTTCACCGTTCTCGAGTGGTGTCGTGTTTGCTCACTAGAGAACGAGGGGGGGGCAGTGATATCGTTTTAAATGGTGGGGGACTTAATAGTGTAATTTGCAAAGGATTTTACTCTTCTCACTGTCACAGTAATTCTCCTCCGCTTACGACTGACTTGACTCCTTTTGTTTTTTTTTTGCTCCATGGGAATAGTTGAGGATACAAAAGGGGAATTATCAGGGTTTTTTTCTCTTCTATAGATTATTTTCCCTCTGAAGTGTCAGACAGTCACTTTATTTTCATCCCAGGTAGGAAAAAGAGGAGTTAGAAAAGTGTGTTTTGCAGAAATATATTGTTTGAGCTTCACGCGGCCTGAAGAGGTGACGTTAATTAACATTTGACCATTGTTCTCTAATCCACTGATGTGATTTAATCCTTCGCTTGGAAAAAAAATCACACTCGTGCTTCTTATTTTGTTGACGTGTCGTAGTGTTAGTCGGGGCGATGCCGTCTTTTCCTACACACGCTCTCTGAAGTGTTAACGGCTGCAGGAATGTGGAGCAGTCGTTCAGGTCGGACCAGTTTTTCTGGCGAGGCGGTAAAAAATGTTTCTCCACTGACGTCACGGTTACATCCGACAACCGAGCTCCACCTGTTTGAGCTGCAGCTCCGTCCCACATGTTCTCACCTGTAGTAAACAGTGAAGAAACAACAGAGTTTTAACACCAATGTGAATGTTCACAGGCTGCAGCGTCAACATAAGAAAAAAAAATATTAATAAAAAAATATTATAATAAAAATGTAAATGATAATATAAATAGTATTATAAAATAGAAAAAAATGATGCTATATTTTCTATTATAGATAATAGAAATTATTTAAAAAGTAAGAAACAAATATTGATAATAGCAATAATAATGATAATATCAGAATCAGAAATACTGTATTGATCCAAGGGGAAATATATAAAAAATATATAAATAATATATAACATTTCTACTATAGTTCACACTAATGTGAAGGAAGTTATTGTAAAACTATAAAAAAGTTGCATTATTTTATATTGAAACTGCTTCATTTTTCACATTTTAACAGACTCGTCGTCGTCTGTTTGCATATTTTCTCTCTGCTGCAGTGTTTGTGTGCCAGTTATTTTTTATTTTTATTTTTTTTATGGGCACTTCTAAAGAATGGGAGGTTCTGGCTGTGTTCCTGTGATTGAAATCCCAGGCTCTCCCAACCATTTGTTTTGTGGAGAATGGTCTTGGCCCATTGTGAAAGACAGACGTCCTCCCTCTCCCTCTTCTTTGCCCTGTAATTCACATTCGGATGCATCGGAGCAAGAACGAGCCCTTTCACAACGGGGATCAGTGATACAGCAGAAGCTTCTTTCTGGGTTCTGGCCAAACTCATTCCAGCTTCTGAGGCTTTTAGCCTATAGCTGTTAATTTAACTGGTAATGTAGTCTTGTCTTTCTGTGGACAGATTGCTTATTGGTATGGGCAGCTCCTAATGGACCATTTTCTACTGCACACATTGTTAGAGACGATAAGACTTGTCAAAGAGTTGTCCTCTTAATGTAAAAAAACAGCAGATACTGAATGCATGCTGAAGGTCGTAATGTACACGGTGTATCTCAGATTATCTGCACGGCATCAACCACAATGGATCGTACAAACACGCGGTCACAAAAAGAGGAACATGCTATTGTCATTGTACTTCTCGTTTGAGCCGAGTCGTGTAAATAGCTCAGAGATTTCAGCAGCAAAGTCCAAAGTCCCTGTTCCCTCGGGGTTTTTTTAGTTTTTAGTGTATTTCCTGCTTTGTGGGGTGTGTTCACTTTGACCTCTGTCTTCATGGTGACGGTGAAACCAGATAGGAATGTGCCCACCGTGCAGCAAAACTGGAAACGTTCCTCTCTCCTCCTCCCACATCACTGCTCACACACTTCTCTAAAGACTGGACATTTACAAACACAGTGTTGGACGTGTAGAATAAAGTCGGTCATTGTTCCTACTAAAACAGACTAACATAAGATTAATTGTTGTGATCATTTATTGAACGTAAGTCGAGAGTCTTGTCTCTGTCTGTCCTGTTAGAAAACTGGACTTTCTACAAACTCTGATCCAGATGTTACCCAGTACCGGGGAGGTCTGCCGCTGATCAGCTTCACCATGAAAACCAGCGTGTTGCCATGGTGATGTTTACACGCCGGTTTAGCGGTTTAGTCTGTGTCGGAGGCAGCGTCTTCACCGGTGCTTGTCAACAATAAACGGCTGTAAATCACGGTGAGAAGCAGCGGCTACATCCTGTCTAGTTCACGTGACCAGACGTAGAGTTTGGTGACGTCACGGTGTGATCGGGAGTCAATCACTGACAAGTCTGGTAGTGTGAACACTACAGGTCTCAGACCAGTTGTTGAGACTCCACATCATGGAAACACAAGTCACCAACGATCACGACAGAGACTGAGACTCACTGATTGATGAAGTCGACTGGTGTCAACTAGACTTTAGTTGAGGACATTTAAGTTTTCAGATCACTCCCGCTGCTGTTATTTGTTATTTTATTGATTTGGTTTCGATATTTTTTGCTAACTGGTGTTTTTGTGTCCAGCATGGCGACAGTGAGGTGAAGACCCACCACTTGGAGTACACTGAAGGAGGGATCCTGGACATGGACGACCTGCTGACTGATCTAGTGGAGGACAGAGACAAGGTGAGGAGGTGGAGATGATGATGCTAGTTTCTCTATTTTGACTGACTGTTAAAGTCTGGCAGGATGACAGGACGACTTCTAAACAAGGTTTTTGTTAATCCAGACTTTCGTGTCACTGGAATTTGAGTCTAAATGAGTTTTTAAACTGATTGCATCTTAATTCAGTACGTACATGCTCAGTAAGGAGGTGAACTTATTTCCTCCTCTTCCTCTTCTTAAACCTCTTTCTCTCCCTCCGGGTCGTCAGAAAGCTCAGCAGTGACAGCGACAGCAGCAGCAGCAGGTGTAGAGACGCTGCTGTGTGATTTAACTGTCATGTTCATTTGTAGTGAGACAGATAAAAGGACATCGTTTCAGGTGAATCAGCTTGGAGCAGAGGGAACTTCTCCCAAAACAGCAGTGATGTAACTTTACAGAGAAAAAACGTCTGAGAGTTGAGATTTACTCCAGACACACACACACACACACCAGACAGACGGTGGCCCCGTTTCTATAAAGACTAAAATTCATTCCTCTTGCTAATTTCCCATAATTCATTCCTAAGATGTGCTAAAAAAATCCATATTCATAAGCCTCTGGCCCTGGAGAGTGATGAATTACCAACACTTAGTCAGCATGAAGGCCAAATGAAACGGAAATGGAGTCTGTGCCACATTATAATCACAATCAGTGTTTTAGGTTGCACCGACAATAAAGTGTGTGTGTCACTTTGTTAAAAAAGAGGACAGAGCTAAATAATAGATGTGTAAACCTGTTTTTTTTAATAAAACCGGTGGCGATGGATTATAATCTTAAGATCTGCCTCTTCGTTGTGCATAAGAGGTTTAGTCGTAGATTTTAATGACTCATTTCACAACCGAATCCTGTTTTCTCTCAAAGTGATGATGAAGTGTCACAGATTTAATCAAAAAACAAAAACAATAAAACAAGTTAACCTGACGTCAGCTGCTGAGCAAACGCTCCACGAAGGAACCGTCGTCCTATTTACCTTTTGTTCCGGTTCCTCTCTCTCTCTCGCTTTCATCTCGCTTCTCATTTTATCCTTTTGTTTTTGCTGCTGATGAAAAGATAGCTGACAGAATAGGACGAGTGCACGCGATCTTCATAACGTGCCAGTCATCTGACTTATCTGCAGGTTTCCAAACACCGTCGGCTCTCGTAGATTAATGAGCTGCGCCTGGCGTTCTTGATTAGTCCTGACTTTCTTTTGTTTGTCTACGTTTTTATTACCTCGCTGGAGCCGACAGATTCTATCTTTAGTGCTTTTCTTTTTTTGTTCTTGTTATTGTGGCTGATGCTGTTTCACCATCAATCATACAGGAGTGGTCCCATTGTGAAGGCCCTACACCACTCAGCGTGGGTCCTGTGTTAGCCACGGATGCTAATGAGAGATAATGGTTAGCTATTTGTACGCCTGGTGGTTAGCTTACTCGCAAGTCCAGACCTCTTTATCTGGGCCAGTTCTCGACTATTATTCAACACTCATACACACACACACACACACACACACACACACACACACCTCTGCTGTCCCTGCCGCCTGCACCGAACCACAAACGAGAAGCGTAACATGTTTAGCATTAGTGTGTACGGAAGTGGCGCCACTGGTGGTTGATGAGGGCGGAGATGAGGGGGCGGCTGTGATTTGATTACAGCTCTGCCCCCTGCATCTGTGACATGCACACACACACACACACACACACACACACACACACACACACACACACACACACACACACTCTGACATGCATTCACACTCCGTTCATTAGCCCCCCATCTCCAGACACTGGCCACCAGCCTCCTCATGAATATTAATATCAATCTGATGAATGTGCACGAGGCCACGGGGGTGTTGGCTGAGGTGTGACCACACACACACACACACACACACACACACACAAAAGCTCACAGTATAAATTGACACTGCAGGTCACGGTTCAGTCCATTAAACACTAAGCCTTTGTGTTGTTTGACCCCGGTCTGCAGGTGTGTTGTGTGTGCATGTGGACCCTGCAGCTCTCACATGACAGTTGGTGTTTGAGTCGTTGACCTGTGAGAATCAGATACCCTGCGACTGCCCACATTAATGGTGAAGTAGTGAGCACATACAAAAGCTCTACAAAAGGCCTCGCTCTGCATTGGTCAAATTGCTCCACTTTAAAGACGAGTTAACCTATTTAACCCCCCCCTCCTCTGTCTGTTTCTCTTTCTCAGTTATTTTCAGTTATGGAGTTGTTGACTCACACATGCAGCGTGTATTTGTCAGGTATTGATTCTGACAAAAACAGACGTTTTTATCTGTTGTTCTTTTCTTACAAACACAAACGCAGCAGAAATCCCACGTCTCCGTGTGAAGCAGATACCAGTGAACTAACATTTCAGGATGTGAACGTGTCGTTGATATGAAGTCGACACTTTGTCTTTGGGGAGTTTAGATAAGTTTGAGGTGTGTCTTTGTTTTCTTTGAATCGTTCTGTCGGTTGATCCGTCAGACCTGTTTCCACGTCTCTAATGACTGAAACCAGCGTTGGTCTAGATAACACAACTATTATTATACACTACAGCATCAATACTGATCAGTGTATAGTCATTCAATACAATGGAAAGACACACAATCTCCTTCTTAGTTAGCGTAGCTCGTGTTACCCTCCTGGTTTGTGCTGCATCAACACCGATGTTCTTTACTCTTCATCGCCGATCATCATCACTTCTGTCAACAAAGAGAAGAACAAACTTTGCAGCTTCTGTGAAATCAGAGTTGTTGTTTCTATGACGGCATTTATTATTTTAACACCGTTATTCCAGTCACTGTTCACAAGTCAAGTTTCAAGTCTTTTGAGGACGATTCTGAAGTCAATTATTGAGTCTTTGTTCAACTAAACGGCCTCTGATGGAGTCGTTAGGGCTGTTCACACATTATGATCATTAACTGATGATTCACCAACCATCAGAGGACCAAGTCCACCAGACACCACCACTGGAGACTGATGGTGGAGTCGACTGTTGTCAACTAGAGTTTAATTGCGACTAGAAACCTCTTCTCTGGTTTCTACCGGGGGTGCACTGATCGATCGGCCGGCCGATCAATCAGCACCAATTTCCTTAATTTTGCAGGATCGGCGGTCGCCTGCATAGCAGCGTATATATGAAGTGCAGCTTTTCTTGAGTTTGAATCCCCATGTAGACAAACTTCCCTGCAGGTGATCTCCTCCATCCCTGTCTCTCTACACTGTCTCCATCATTCTTATATTCAGGTCAGTACAGCAGTTACTTGTTTGGTGGTTGCAGTTGTTTTGTTAGTTTGTCCTGTAAATTGTTGCCATTTATTTATTATTTTATTTACTACCTCAAACCTGCTTCCTTTATTTGTAAAAGCAAAGTACTGTCGTATTCACGGGTATTGTTGTTCAGTAAAACAAGATTCAAACATTGAAGGTGAATGATGTCAGTTATAAAATAAAAATTGGAGTTGGCAGGTCAGGTTTTTTAAAAATCGGTGATCGGCCAGAAAATTGCAATCAGTTCACGCCTGTTTGTTACTGCGTCTGCCTTCCTCCTCCTCTTCTTCATCTTCTTCCCTTTGTGCCTGACGACAGTTAAGAGCTTGAGTTATTTTTCTGCCCCTGTAAGTCCAAAAAAAAAAAAAAAATTACACCGTCGGTACCTGCGACACAGTAGAAAAACAAGTACAGTCACTTTCAACATTTCAACTCGCTCCTGTCGTGTTTTTTTCCGTGACATACCTATTCCCTTTGCTCTTTTGTTCCCGCCTCACCCTCACTCCCCCGCCTCGTCCCTCTCTCCCTCTTTTCAACAGCAGTTACAGATGTAGTGCTTTACCTCTACGCCTTCGACCACGACTGTCACTCTCCTATGCACAGTCCTTTGGGGATCTTGCATTAGCCACGGCCATTACTCTCATAAGCGTCCACGGTGCACAGGAGCCGTCTGGATGTGACTGCTGAGGGTTTTTTTTTTTTTTTTTTTTTCCAAGGAGCTGTTGTTATCTGCTTTGTCCAAATTGATGCTGGGCTGCAGCTATGAAAATAAAAGTCTGTTTAGTTGTTGGTTGATTATAAATCTCATCATCCCTCAACACAACAGAAATGTTGAATGTTTAACATGTGTGAGTGTCCTCGCTTGTCACGCTGATCCCCCCTCCACCCAGAATGGGAATTAAACTCAGGGAGCATAACATCTCCTCGTAAGTGGACTGTCACTCCTCATCTCGTGTGTGTGTGTGTGTGAACGCACATACACGGACCTAGTTTTAAAAAAAAATACATATAAAAAACAACTCGGCCTTCCACTCAGTGCAACCATTGAGAAATCTAATTTCATGGGAAATTTAATAAAAAAAGAAATAAAAAAACGTGAATGATTTCCTCCATCTCTCTTTAATTAGCTCGTTTTAATCACTACGCCCACACGTGCAGGAATGTAAATGGTACGAGGTTGAAAATCCCAGATGATCTCGCTCTGAAATGTCAACCGCTTGATTACGAGGCCATCTCCCATCATCCATCTCTGCCCGCCTGCGTGTCACAGCGGAGGACGGAGACACGGCGCCAGAAAAAAATGAATCGGTCAAATGGAAACGTGTTTGGATATTTAAACTAGATCTGTGGGTTTTAAAAAAATCTTTTAAAGAGAAATTGACACTTCTTTGAATAATGATCCTATTTAATGGTTGAACATGTGAGGAATCATTTCACACTTGAGTTGCAGATTTAATAGATATATTACAGATTCATCATGAGAAGAAGTTACCATCTCCACCAGTCAGAGTGAAGTTTTCAGGCCTTTAACGAACACCACTCTGCCGATTAATTAAACTGGAAAGTTTTGATTAAAATCATCAACGTCTATAAATAAGACTTTGATGATGAACATTGAGTCTAATTATGAAACGTTTTGTTGAACTGAAGGAGAAGAGTCGTTAAAGCTACATTGTGTCATTTTCCAGATTGTCTTAATTAGTAATTACCTCCATGTTGAGACTACAGGTGCCAACAAGGGACAATATTAGGTAAATACAACTCTGCCTTTTGTGTTTTTGTGGTTGATTTATCTAATATCGATGTCAGAATCCCAAAGTCCTAGAAGACACACTTGCTAGCTGATGTTAGCATTGAAATTATTTCCAAAATAACTGATTAATGAAACTAATAACTATTCAACAAAACAGAAGTTGAGTTGAATGAGATCCTGTTGATATTTCTCAGCTACCGTAGAAGGAAATACATCACGTTTAACTCACGACATCAGCTGCATGTGAAGCCCTCGGATGGTTGGTTACAACTCAAGACGGTTCATGATGCCGTCAACAAAGAAGAGACATTTTTAAAACCCAGCAGCTGGAGCGTATTACAAATGAATTAACTCATAACGAGACACAACGTTAATGGTTTCGTTCTCTCTCTCTCTCTTGTGCAGCGTGTAGTTTATAAATGATATTGTGATGAAGCGGTTTCCCCTCCCTCCCGTCCCGTCAGTGAGGTTATCGAGACACAGACGCTACAACAACCAAGTGAGACGACATTTGTGAAAAGTTCCCGACCCCTGTACAGTGAATATCGTCAGTGACAATTAAGGAGACATCGCCCAACACTAGGAGGTGGGGGCTAAAAAAAATGCTCTTCACCTCACTGGTAGATGGAGAAACTCTTACCCAGTTTGTCTTGAAACTACTATGAGCTGATGTGAACAGTCACATTGTTAGAAATAGTCACAGCATCAGTAATTTACTTTTTCCTGCCAGATAATATCTAATGACTAACAGAGGTAATGCACCGCTAATACTGCAAGTCCCACAATGCAATGGTGCAATGCAGTGGACTGTTAATATTTTAACTGAAGGACGTTAGTTTTTGACCGTTGTTGTCCTGTTGCCACTGATGTTTCTTTTATTTTGAAATTTTATCTCTGTCTTCCTGGATAATTAGTGAATATGTTCGGCCGTCGGCTCGGATACAGTTTTTTATTTTGCCAGCTGACGTCTCAGAAAACTACTCGGTCTATAAATGGTTAAAAATGTTTTTGTTTTTTTGGCTTCTGAGGTCAAACCTGCGTTGTCTCAACATCAAATAAAAACTAAAATCCTCCTGTTAAATGTGACAGTATGAGCCAAAGTTTCACGTTTAGCTCCTGATATGTGACATGAAACGATTCTTCTGTAATTTCAGTTCTCAGGTGAACTCAGCTGATTTGAAGTCATTTACTTCATGTCGGATGTCGTCGCCTCTGACAGGTGACAATAAAGCGTTAGTTATTATGTGCTAACCTGCCGGAGAATAACTTTGGTGAATGGGGTCGTGATTGCGAGTCGTAGACGTGCTGATTAGCCGTTGACGCTCTGTGACACCTCTACCCCTCCACCACCTCCTCCACCACCTCCTCCACCTCCAACGGGAGCTGCGTTTTGATTGGCATCTGAATAGTCACATAGCTGTGCACACGGCGTGAATGGCCAGTGATGAGCGGGAGCACGAGGTTCAAGTGCGCTGATTAGAAAATGTCACAAGCGTGTTCGTCTAATCATAATCTATACCCTCTTCACATTCTAATCATGATCCATACATACATCCGTACCTGCGCGTCGGTTTGCACATTTGAATATTAATTAGAAAAACGTCGTGTAAAATAAATCAGCTGTAGTCATTAACTCACCTGTTGCCAGTCCTCCTGTTTCTGGTATCATTTCTTGGATTAATTGATTTTATTTTATTTCAAGATGAACATTTGTTGTTACTACAGACGCCTTGAGGCGTCTTAGTGAATTTTCAGTATTTTCATGACCATAAACGTCCAAAAATGTTGTTAAAATTACACAACAAACCATGATTTATTACAGTAGCATCATTCATTCTGTCTCATGAGCTTCAGTGACACATTAATACGTTCAGATCTCCGGTAAACACACGTACAGTTTATTGAATAAGGTGAGATTATCTCGACTCGCTGGGATTCGGTCACTTGAGCTGATTTGATCATATCTCATCAGTATCGACCTTGATTCAAACCCCCTCACCTGCTGATCTGAGCTTCACACCAGCTCTTCATCTGGTTATATTCAAT
This sequence comes from Polydactylus sextarius, assembly GCA_016801845.1. Classification (NCBI taxonomy): domain Eukaryota; kingdom Metazoa; phylum Chordata; class Actinopteri; family Polynemidae; genus Polydactylus; species Polydactylus sextarius. Next base: position 11,232,314 of record CM028925.1, read on the forward strand.
TAACAATACCCCCTACACACACACACACACACACACACACACACACACACACACACCCCAGATCCTGTTTGATTATAATTACGATGAGAGAAGTGGAGGAAAGCTGAAGGCGACATAGTTCTTGCTGTGTTTGTCTTTTCATGTTGACTTTTCTCATCAAGTTACACTTTAGAATTTAAATTCCTGTAAATGATCCGTTGCTTTACCTTAGACTTTGAGTGATGGCTCCTCTCCAAAGTGATTTATCAGTTCAACGAAGCAAAAGACTGTGGGTTCAGTTTAAGGAAGAAGTCCTGTTTCTGTCGTCTTCTTGTAGAAGAAGTGTAGGTGGATGTGACTTATGGAGGCTACGTCAGGTCATCACACCCTCACATCTCCGTCCTTTGATGCCTCTCCTGTTAATCACTCAGACTGTGTTGCCCTCCATGTCACCATCACACCAGCCATTAGCTCCTAATGGAGCGAGACGGTCAGGTTGTAACTTGACCCGTCTGGTCCTGCTGTGGTCTGGTGCAGGAGGAGGAGGAGGAGGAACCTCTCCCAAAAAAAAAGAAAAAAGAGGGATTCACTTTTTACTAATGACACGTGTTTGTAATCGGTGGCGGTAGCAGAAGATAAGACGTGTTAGATTATGTGTGTGAGTCACGACAGCAGCTACATGACTTGAAACACGATTATTTCTGGATGAAATTCATTGTGCATCTGCAGCTCGTGTTGTGTTAGCTTTGTCAGTGTGTTAGCTTTGTCAGTTAGCAGTGAGTTTGGCTCAAAGACACTGCAGTGGAGCTAATCACGTCCAGCTAATGATCTATTATAGATCAACTTGTTTACAGCAAATCTACTCTCTGACCTAAGCAGCCTCACGCCATCTGTTTTCCTAGATGACATTGCCCCAGTATATACAGTGTGTGTGTGTGTTTTATCTGAGGGGTGTTTTCCCTTCGCTCTCTGAGTCTCTGCTCTCTCCAACTGCTAATAACTCAAATCAGTAGAAAGTCACACTCCCGGGTGTGTGTGTGTGTGTGTGTGTGTGTGTGTGTGTTTTCACAGCAACCAGAGGACAGATTCTGGTTATACTGAGTCCAACTCATTTAGGTTAAATATTTAATGATTTCTGGTGCAATTGCACAGCTGAAACAGCATCTGTGTCCATTGTATTGTCCTTTGCTTTGCACACACACACACACACACACACACACACACACACACACACACTATTATTGTTATTATTCATTTTTTTCTGCCTCTCACCCTCATCATCCTGGTGATTGGCCTAATGAATGGTGCTCTTTGGGCGGTAATGTGTCTGAATGGAGCTCTTGAGTTATTAGACATGGGAGGAACATGTGGTGAAGGAGCAGAGCTCGGTTCCTCTGTCTAAAGACGAGCGTAGCTAGAGAAACAAAACAAAATGACTGGCAGGAGACGTTTATCTTTGTCTGTTTTTTCTTCTTTATTTAAGTGACAAACCTGGTGAAAAAGAAAAAGCAGCTCATACAAAGATAATGAAAGAAAATTGATGATTAATTCTCTAATGGAGTCATCAGCTAATTTATTTCAGCGCTATAAGACTGTCTACTGATGTGATTTACAGTTAATAAGCTGTATCTTGTTCCTCCACATATATTCTCAGTTTGGAACAGAAATGTATACAGATAGATGATGGTTGTCATGTGGCGGTTTGTGTCAGAGTCTTACAGACACAAATCCCCAGAAGGCTTTGATGTTGAGTCAATAACTATCTAATAAGGCGTGTTGATAAGAACACGTATGTTGATGGGTGTAAGAAAAAACTGCAGGTGACACTTTTTGTTCTCTCTCTCCTTCTCTTTCTCTCTCTGTTGCAAACACCTTCAGGCTGTAAGTGATGGTTCACCATGGCAACAGCAAGTACTGAATGTCAGTAATATATGGTTCATATGTATATATATTAACTGTATATCGGTGAGCTTTAGGGTGGGGAGACCGGACTGTTTACCCCTAAAGAGGTAATCTGAGCTGAGCAATTGCACTTTAAAGCCATGAAAGGACTCTGACCCTGAAACGGCAAAGCAAAGGAAATAATTTACAGTGGAAAACAAAAGAATAATAATACTAATAAAGCATGGATTTGTCCTTTAATCCATCCTAAACATGGCTTCATAGAGGAGAAAGGAAAGAGGTGACCTGAAGTCTAAAAGTCTAATGTTGCAGAGGAGGCAGATGGAGGAGGAGAGAGCCACAGGTGAGAGGGCATCAGCCTCGCAGCTCTGAGTTAATCACTCCTTCTATTTCTCTGTCAGATCCCGGGAGGAAGCAAAAGAGGGAGGGAGGAGAAGGAGGAGGAGGAGGAGGGAGCAGCTGGCTCTGTGACGGCCACAGGGAAAAGAAAGCTGATTATTAGACTCTGTCTCTGACTTTTGTGAAAACATGTGTGACTTGGTCGTGTGTTTGTCTGTTTGTGTGTATATGAGAACGTGTGTTTATTTATGCACATTTATGAGGAGGAGGTTATGACTTCCCGGGCGCCGAGGGACGACACGTCCCCGTGTGAGTGAAAGGGTGAATGTGTGTGTGTTGGTGTGTGTCAGGTCCACAGATGTGTAACCACCACTGATGTGTTTGCAGTGCAGGAATGATGAACGAGCCGGTTTGATATTTGCGTTGCCGGTCTGAGAAATACGAGGCCTGGAGCTCTGGTGTCGCCCACATCCCTCCGTCTCCTCATCCTTCTCTCTCTCCTTCGGGCCTCTCGGGTTCGTGTGATTTATGAAGAGTTTACCCTCTCCCTTTATGAGTGTGCATAAATAATAATGTGGCGTGTCACTGAGCATAGCCAGCACCGCAATACCTCAGCTGGTGGCTCGCTCTCTGTTTGTGTATGTGTGTATGTGTGTGTGTGTGTGTGTGTGTGTGTGTGTGTGTTAATGGCTGTGCGTACTCTCAGTAGGCACATATGTACTCCATCACTGAGGCTGATGCCTCAGATGTGTGTGTTTGTGTGTAGATGCAGAGAAAGAGAGCAGTAACTCAACCTTTGTTTCTGAACAATAACCTTTTAATAATACAGAGCTGTTTCTACTTCACCTGTGTTGTTGGATGTTTCAGTACATGTAGTAATAATAATAATTATGATAACTAAGGGGCAGGTAAACATCTTCAGAGCATCATTGAACAAACTGAGACTCTTGAACATAATAAATCTTGTGTGTTTATGTCCCTGGTCAGTTGTATTGATTAATACGTGTTTATTTTAATATCTCTCGTTAGGACGTGGACGTTGACAATGAATTCACCTTCCTCACTGTTGTTATTTATTTATATTTTAATAGTACGAGTTGCACATCTGCATGAATGTAAATGTTTGACGCTCGTGGGAATTGACTTGAGTGTGTTGGTGTTTAGATCAGTCTGTCAGAAGCATCAAAGAGACGTTATGTTCAATGTGGAAGCACTACCTGCTGTTTTGGATCCGCTGGCATCTCTTCAAACAGGAGGAAGGAAAGATTTAGAGGTTCAAGCAGCAGCAAGTCTCTGTATATGATTCACAGTTGAAGACTCTCAACACTGACACAAGTTTGATTGTGCATTTGTTTGTGTGTTTGAGTTCATGAGTGGGAGACGGTGTGAGTCTCTTTGTCTTTGTGGTTGTGTCTTTAATGTTGTACACTGTATGTGCAACTGTGTGTGTGTGTGTGTGTGTGCGTGCGTGTGTGTGCAGGCCCAGGCCCTGAGCCAGGTGTGTGTGTTCCTGAGAGGTAATCCCTCACATCTGGTAGCGTGCTCTATAGATTCAGGCAGGAACAGAGGTAGGATTAGCCCTTCTCTCACCGGTAATACAACCAATTTTCTACTTGTTTAAATAACACAGGCCAAACATTCATGCGATGGCCTCAACGGCGCCCTGAAAATGTCTGTATTTCTGTTTATGTAGGCTGAGTGTGTACAGCGTGTGCTCTTGAATTTGGATTAAATTTGATCCGAGCGAGTCGGTGCTTCTTCTTTTTGAGCAGTTGAACAAAACGTTACATCCTTGACGTCATTAGATGGTTGATAATTGTTATATCACATCCAGACAACAGCTTTTAGACACAATACAGGACAATATAAACTAAAAAACTATGTATATTTGCCAAAGAAAACTCCAGAGAAACATGCAGCAGACTTTTGTTGTTTGTACAAGCTGAAAAGTTTACACTGAAAAGAGGAAACACAGTGAAGAATTTTTTTTATTTTATCTAACCTGCAGCTGCTGAGTATCACTAATTACAATTACCTGCCAGTGGATTTAAAAAGTCTACGCTTTGTTTCAAGTTGATTGCCATTTCTCACCTGATGCCGCGGATATCAAAAGCCAAATTTCTGCTCAGTCAGGATGTGATATTTCCCTTCACCTCTCTGTACCTGCACGCTGTCAATATTCATCACGCTTTACATCCGTGGAGAAACTCATTCTCTCCACTTCATGTCGAGCAGCATCTAATTCACACGCAGGAAATTTCTGTTACTGTCTACGAACGAAAGAGTCTTCACCCAAAACAACAACAGCAGCAGCTGCAGCAGATACACATGTGCACAGTTGGGAACCGTTTGAAGAAAGTATTTACTTTTGTTGCACGGCTACATGAGCTGACCGTGACCTGCTGTTTAAATCCTTTCAGCTCTTGGTGCGATCACAAATGTACACACCAAGTCAGATTGTCAGGTAGTGCAGGTTTTTATTCTCTGTGAGCAGGAGGTTTATTCTCTGTGATGCACATTTTAGTGCTTGAAAAGGAAGATGTCTAAAATAGTCTTTGTAAACCTGTAGTGTAGTGAAGAAAGTCTGTCTGTCTGTGTGTGAGTGAGTGTGTGAGTCAGAGGCTTTCACTGTGTGTGTTTGTATAGTGCATGTGTGTGTTAGTGTGTGTGTGAGAGAGATGATTGGGTTACCATACTACTGTCAGGATGCTGCGCACTCCTTCTGAATTATGCATCTCTCGTTCAAAGTAAGAATGAAGAATAGCATGAGACGGAGAAAACGGAGAAAAGGGGGGCAGTCATAAGATAAATGACAACAGCACAAAAGCAAGAGCATCTCAATAGACTGGTACACACACACACACACACACACACACACACACACACACACAGCGGAGGTAGACAGCACTGAGAGAGGAGAAAAATGGGTTGATTAGTACCAACGGATGAAAAAAAGGAAGTGAGCATGTTTGTTTGTGAGGGTGTGTGAGTCGCTTATGTAAAGGCCTGAGTGATCTCCCAGCATGCAGTGGTGTGTGACTAAAGCAAGGTGGCACTGTTCATCCTCTAACAGTCGAGCATGAGTGTGTGTGTGCCTGTGTGTGTGTGTGTGTGTGTGTGTGTGTGTGTGTGTGTGTGTGTGTGTGTGTCTGTGTGTCCATGGTTGTGTTTTGTTTTTGTGCTGTATATTTTTAAAATGATGCCTTTGTGCATTGTGTGCACATCCCTGATTGCATGTAAATGTGTGTGTGTGTGTGTGTGTGTGTGTGTGTGTGTGTGTGTGTGTGTGTGTGTGTGTGTGTGTGTGTGTGTGCGCGCTCCATAGAGGACGTGCTGCATTTGGCTAATTAATTCTTAGCAAGTGACATTAATTATTAAAAAACTCTCAACTGTTCCATCTGTGAGTTTCAACATGTAAACACCATATAATGTTTTACAGCAGCTGGTATTATTTCATATCCTGACCATTAAAAAAAAAAAAAAAAAAAAAATATTTCTCTTTAAAATGCGTCTCAGTCTGAGCAGCTGTAATTATTATAATAACGTGAACGTTTCCAATAAATCACAATGCCTTTAATTTAATCGTCATCTCATCTCAGGAGTTAAAACACTCGTTTTTTTTTTTTTTTTTTTTTTAAATATTAAACTCTGCCAAAATAAAGATGCCAGGGTTTATACACGTGTTCAGATACTTTCACTATTGGCTGCGTTCCATTTAGTTTCACCACTTCCAGCTTTCTGCTGTTTTTATACCGACTCATTCATTCATTAAAATACTTTACAGGGACTTACATGGAACGGAGCCGTTATTAAATTAGTCGCTGATTTTTATCACGAAAACAGTCGGAATAAACTTGATTAGCTGCTTAATACTTTAATAGTTTGAGTTGGATTTATAATTATAATGAAGCAGACGAGTGTGTTAAAATAATGAGTGATATGTGTGTGTGTTTGTTCTGAAACATTGTGTAACAACACACGACGACATAGTGTTTATCTCTTTCTCTTGTTGTATAAGGCTTTCATGGATGTCATGATAATCGCTTTGGCAAAACAACACAACACACACACACACACACACACACACACACACACACACGGCCGGTCCAGTGAGTCTGGTCACGTCGGATCCACACACTGCATTGTGAGTTACAGAAGATTGTAACATGCCAATATAAAGGTTTGAGCTATTTGTATTTGGCACAGGTATCACTGTGTGTTTCTGTTTGTGTGTGTGTGTTATGGTAATGAGACAAAAGGGTCACATTATTCAGCAGTAGTTGACATGCAGGCTCCCTGGGTCCATATCAATATCCCCTCTTGGACGCAGCAGGAAAAATAAGGCGATTTGTTTCCCCAGAATACTAATGAGGACCAGGAGGCAGCGACAGGAACCTGCGTGGTAAGAAAACACACTCTGCTCTGTTCAAGGTGTTACTGTTTTTGTCCTGGGGCTCAAGGGAAAGACTGCATTTGATGCCACTTTGTGTGTGTGTGTGTGTGTGTGTGTGTGTGTGTGTAAGTTTCCTCTTGTTGTTTTTCCCCGTGTTAATGATTATTGTGTCTTGTGCAATGAAAGTCTGACTGATGAGCTCCAACATAATCTGTAATGAGATGTCTGAAATCTGTAGTAGTACATTAAACAAAGGTTCACTAACAAACAACCACAGACCGGAGGGAAGGGATGAGTGTAACACTTTACTTTTTGTCTCAGCTGCTTTAACTTTTCTCCAACGATGATACAAAGTTTCCTCATTTGTCAACGTCTCAAACTATATCACACAATTAAAAACTGACACCATGTCACAAAATATGCATTTATATTATTTAAGTTTAACACTAAAGCATCGTCAGGAACAAAATTTCACTGATGCTAAATGAGGAACAGTGTCAGTGGTGTGAATCCTAATATTAGAGGAACTTATTACATCATGTTGTGATAAAACCGACTCCACCATCAATCAGTGAGTCTCAGTCTCTGTCGTGATCGTTGGCGACTTGTGTTCCCATGACCTGGAGTCTCAACAACTGGTCTGAGACCTGTAGTGTTCACACTACAAGACTTGTCAGTGATTGACTCCCGCGTTAAAACGTCAGACTTTTAAACGTGGTTGTGAGTGAATCAGTGAGACGGCAGCAGCATTTATCTCACATCCCTCCTCTGATTGGCTGTCGCTCTTTGTCAGTCTCTTCAGACTCCTCCAGTTTTCTAACATGACAGATCCAGTCCCGGTCTCAGACCAGGTCCCGACGGTCCCAACCACTGGAGATCCATGGTGAAGTCGACTAATCTGGACTAGGATTTAATTGTCTTGAATCCTCATCTCTGGTTGTTACTGTCTCTAACTTCCTCCAGTAGCTTCTTCCTTCTCATCTTCATCTTTTGCCCTTTTTACCTGACGACAGTTGTAAAGTTGACGAGCGTCTTCTAGACTTTAATGTGTCTAATAATATATATAAGTCTTCCAGTAACTTGCACATTTGATCCACTGAAAAAGCTTTTCTATAAAAGGTGTTAGAACCATCTCCACCTGTCAGACATTGATTAGCAGCTGTACCAGCATCGTGGCTTCAAATTAGCATTGATGAAATGACTCATATTTTCACTAAAATCCTTCTCTTTCATCTAAAACAAGTGGCCTCTTTCAAACTTCACCAGTGTTAGAAATAATCAACATAGAGACTTGGTCCAAAACCTGAACTGTGTAATGTTTTCTCTTATTGGTGGTGAACGAACCCTCAATCAGAGGTGAAGTTAATGATTGTAGGTTACAAAGTGTATGAGTCGTCATCATTGAAATGCAGTGTAATTTGAACACGTCGCCTTGTTCCAAATGAAGTAATACATGATTCATTTTGTTGATACTTTGTGTTTGATTGAGTGATGAGTGGAAGCAGCAGGGCGGCCTTCATCAGCATCACTCCCCGCCGGTGTCAGCCGTTAAAAAAAAAAAAACACTCCCGAAAAGCAAATCATCATCACGCCTCCACACATTAAAAGAAGTTGTTGTTGTTGTTGTTGTTGTTCAAAATGCATAAATCGTTTTTGAGTGAATCTCATCGCTGTGTGCGTGCGTCCGTGCGTGTGTGTGTGTGTGTGTGTGTGTGTGTGTGCTCACATCGCATTACACTCAGAGACTTCTTTGATTGATGCTGTCAGCGAGGGAGGGAGGGAGATAAGAGGAGAGAGGAAAGCAGATAAAGAAAAGAGAGAAAGAGCTGGAGAAGCATCCATCAAGTCACGCAATCAGATTGTTTTCCTGGCATTCGCTCTTTTCTATTCTCTCTCTTCATCTGCCAGCCCCTCGATTCCTCATCTCTTTTTTTCCCTTCACTCTCTAATACACACACACACACACACACACACACACACACACACACACACACAGTAGATGTATCTTCTTTGCATGGCGTCGACCAGGTGTCATGAGGATATTGAATCACGGGAGGTTGAGGTGAGAGGCGGCGTCACGGCGTGATGGATGATGCATATCTCACTGCCTCCTCCGTGCTTATTGTTTACACACACACACACACACACTCATTGCCTCACTCCTTTGTTGTTAATTGACGTCCTCCACTCATCTGTTGTTTTTATTTCCATCCCTTGTTCCACTGCGGTTATTGCTTTTCATTAAGTGGTCATTTCCTTCGCCAGCGCCTTCTAATGAGAGCGTCACGCCGCCACACGTCCATTTATCAAACCACGTAGCCGTGATTGCACACACACTTATACACACACACACACACACTCACATTCCCCTTCGCTCTATCTGCCATCATGTCCCTGTCTCAATTAGGATTGTTTGTCGTTTCCCTGCCCTCCATCCCCTGTTCATTTGGCCGCCCCCGTCTCATTGTGGCAGCCGTATCATTGTGTTTGACAGCTTCTCATTCTCGTGTCAGATCTCATTTGACTGTTAATTTTTAAGCTCGCCTCGTCTCGTCCTTTGCCCCTTGCGTTAACTCCCCGGCCTTCGCCGGCCTTCGCCTCGGTCTTGTTACTCAGGTTTTTCTTCTTTTGTTCAGAGAATTAAAAAAAAGAAAAAAAAAAGTTATTGTGTGGCTCAAGTGGCATCTGCCGGTGTTGTTGTTCACTGTAAGAGGGAGATGAGCTGTGAATCCAGCTCTGTTTGCTTTCCCTCCACTCTCTGCTCACACACACATCTGCACACTTGGCAGAAGGAAGCAGGTTGCATCCCCACTGTTGGCAAGATAAATCACATAAACGCCTCACTGTGATCATGGCACAGTGGAGACGCTATATAACCTGGCACAGTGTTTCCTGCTTGTTTATACGCCACTAACCACATAGTTAAGACTGTCGAGCTCATCTTGAGGAAATGCTGCTGGTTTCACATCACGTGCGCGTCGTCTTTAATGTTTTCGAATGTTTAAGACGCGGTTTTGACTTGGTGTTTGTGTGTTTTCCAGCTCGTGGCGGTGTTTGAAGATGTCCGGAGGCCGGAGAGTCCGAGAGAAAATGCATCCAGCTACTCCAGCAACAACCCGAGTCCTGAACCGCTCCAGTACTTTCCACATCTGCAGTATCACGACCCAAACCGAGGAGAGATCGAAGTCAACGAGGCCGTGCTCAAAGCCAGTACGTCTCCTAACATCTCACATCATTTCTGGGTCATTCAGAAACATTCTGTCGCCTGTGACACGTAATTTTAATGAAAGAGAATTTTCTGATTAAAATATCCCCCCAACACCTAAGAAACTAAAGCAAAACTTAATCAACACTTTCTCTATTTTTTTCTTTTGTGTTGATGTTAGTGAGACAACAGGCGGCGTGTGTGTGTGTGTGTGTGTGTGTGTGTGTTTGAGGATGTGAAAAAATCAGAAATACATTTACTTAAAAGCTGTAAGAATGAACTTGTTTAAAGAGATTTCATGTCGTGTGAAAACAGAAGCAGCCTTGACTCAGCGTTTTCTCTCGTCGTCTTCACGTTTTCGGAGCTAGTTCTTGTTTTCACACGTAACAAACATCCTTTATCTGACGGATGAAACGTCGACTCTGATCAAAGGTGGTGGCTGATTTAATGTAGACAAACTTAACTAAATATCTGCAGGATGATCTCATTTCTCTGCTCTGATTTTCCAGGTTTATTTTTGGTATTTAGCAGCACAGAAATCTCAGTAACACGTTTTCACTTGTCCTTGGTTTTTTATTCACAAGAGTTGCAGAAAACTTGTGTGTTTGTTTGTGAAACCAGAAGTTAAGATGCTTTGGACACTAAACCGGTAGTGAGACAAACAGTGGATGTGGAGATGATGATATGGAAATGCAGAAAAGAAATATAGAGAACAAGTTAGTGGGTCGTGGAGCATCTCCAGAGGGAAACATCATCACAAGACGATTCAGTCAGGAGCCTTTAGGAACCACAGGGGAAATGTCTGGATATAGAAACATTTTGCTGTAAATTATCCAGAATATTCTTTATTTATTTATTTTATAAAAATGCTGTCTCAGTGCTCTGAAGAGATTAGTTTATAAATGATGAGAAACCACGTTAAAGATAAAGGATGAAATAAAACATTAAATGAGGCTGAATCTAATTTAACAAGAGTCTGTGTAATCATGGGGCCACTTCGTCTTTTATTTCCTCTCCCTCCATCTGTCGGCTCCAGACAACCACATACAAACACACCTGCCCTTTGCCATCACCCTCCCTCTGCCCACTTTTGCCCCCGTCCCTCCAATATCTGCCCGTCTTCTCCAGCCAGCTTTTTCATGCTCTCTACTCTATTATTCAGCTTCAACCACCTGCCATCCTCAGACTCACCCCCCCCACAGAGAACCCTGACCCATCACCCCTCAAATACCCCCCCGTCCCCCCCGTCCTGCCCCGTCCTGCCCTACTCTCCTCTAACCAGATTAGCACGGAGCCTGTAGCCTGTTAGCATGCCCGACGTCCAGCCGAGCGTAAACGGACTCATTCCAATCTACCACCTCCCAGTGGGACCTCTTCCTGCCCCTTACCCCCCCACCACCACCTCCCCTCTTCAACCTGTTCTCCAGCCCTGTTGAACCCTGACTAACTGAGTTATGATGTGACCCTGTGACGCCCCTCGTATAGACCCCGACTGATGCAATAAGGCTGCTTTTGTCATCCGGACACGCTCAAAATAACAAAAGAACATCAATATGCAAGTTAAACAACCTCAACGCACCACAAAGCAGTCACGCATCCACTGCTGGGAAGGTTTTATGTGTTTGACTGATAAGACACAGACTGTGGCACAGACTCATGATGTTATCATGATGTTATTACATGGAGCGGACATATTTTACTTTAACTGTCGTGTGTGTGTAAACACACAAACTTAGTTATAGTCATCAAACGCCTGTGTAGTCCCGACCTGGTTCAGTGTATTGGTTTTATATGGCTCATGTACCAACACAAGTCATAGTTGTCACAGATGTGATGTGGTTTAAAGATGCAGGATGACGGACGGCGACAACACTTCCTTTCAGACACTGACCCATTTATCAACAAATCATGTGCAAACTGGGCTAATTAGGTTAGAGCAAAGCATGTGAATGCTTTAATCATACTATCACCTTAATGTGATTATTCACAATAATCTGGTTAGAGAGTGTGTGTGTGTGTGTGTGTGTGTGTGTGTGTGTGTGTGTGTGTGTGTGTGTGTGTGTGTGTGTGTGTGTGTGTGTGTGTGTGTGTGTGTGTGTGTGTGTGTGTGTGTGTGTGTGTGTGTGTGTGTGTGTGTGTGTGTGTGTGTGTGTGTGTGTGTGTGTGTGTGTGTGTGTGTGTGTGTGTGTGTGTGTGTGTGTGTGTGTGTGTGTCACAGTGAGTGGTGGTGGACAGGACAAGTCATTCAGTAATCAGTCAGGCATCAAAGTGTTTGTGTGTCGGGTTTGGTCGCTTGTTTGAACACGGTGATTGGACTTCACATTGGCCCAGTGGGACGATTAGACCTGCATTGATCTGCTACCACCGACACACACACACACACACACACACACACAGATACACAACACATATATACACATTTCCAGGAAGGGAAGTCCTTATCACATCATCCCATGAGCAGCCTGAGCCTGAGCTGTTGTATCGATTGCCAGAGATGCAAGACCACCCTGGCCCATGGCATGAAAACACACACACACACACAAATATAACTATACACAGAAGCAACCTACAGTCTGTGACGGTAATAAATGTACATACAACACACACACACACCGTACACGCATGCTTGCACATGAAAACCCAAAGGCAAATAACAACACACACACACTGATTAATATGTGTACACAGATGCACATATGGTACACACACACACACACACACACACGCACGCACACACACATACACACACACGCACGCACACACACACACACACACACACACACACACACTCTGTTGAGCCAGAACAGAAACATGATGCATCCTTGTTCTCATCCTGCCCTGGCAGTGAACTAACTCTGCAGCAAAACTTTCACAGAACTGAAAACAAGAGGAAACTCTTAAAATAAACCACCGTGTTCCCTGAATTATATAATCAGCCTCGTTAGACCGAGGACCACAGATGGAGAGAGAGAGAAAAGCAGATAAACACAAAGCTGGCAAAGTTCACCAGGCCTCTTCAGGTCCAATTACACAAATCTCAAGGGTGGGACGAGTGAAGAACACAATCTGGGTTTGTTTTCAACGTGTTACTATTTGTTTTCTTCAGCCATTGAAGTGGTCACTGAGATGAGATGATGTTCGGTGGGTGGAGTCTGTTTAACGTTATCTTGTGGTTGTGGCTGCACAGATTCATTAAATTAAATTACATCGGCTCAACTGAACTAAAATACACTCCTGCACCCAGTTGGCAGGAGCAACGCACGCTCCAGTCACAAAATGTCTGTGATCTTAAAATAAATGACTCAACTCAAATTACACAGAGGACGTGAATGATGCCACGCTGGTTGAACACTGAGTCTCTCTTCATCATGTCAGAAACAACTGAGATTCAGTAAAGTATCATTTATCTGTCCGTGTGTAATATTTCATTTCTAACGATCTGAGGAATAACTGGTCTTTGTTGAATTGTTTCGGGAAATTTCTTCTTTTGTGAAACGATGTGTTTATCACTGAGGCATGTAAACAGCTGCTGGAGTCATCTTTAATTAGAAATCCCTCTGAGACTGTCGTGTTTATGACCCGTCACTCTCATCAATACTCCTCATATCAATACTAACCCTCGGTGACACCGCTTGACCCTACAGAGGTCACGTCAGGTCAGAGGTGACGGCTACTGACCCTCAGGTTCCTTCACATGGCCGCGGCTCTGAGGTCTAAGTGGTGGGAGGATTGATGGGTAAATGGAGGAGGATTTATGGGGCTGACCGCCGGGTAATGGACCCTGACTGTGACCGTGGAGCCGCTTCGCTCACTTCACCAACTTGCGTCACTGACGTTGTGTAGATCATTTGCTGTAGCTCAGGTTGTTATTTTGGAAACAGTTGATGGTTTAGTGTTTGTGGAGTTTGAGGATAAAGTGCTAGTGATGTTTACCTTCGCAGACTTGGTGCGTGCGTCCATTTTTACATTTGCAGCAGACAGGTGGACGCAGAAAGGAAAGCAAACCATCTTATTAAGTTTAACTGCTTTCTATCCACGGCCGCTCTTAACTTGTAAAGCTTTGCCACGTGTGAGGCCGGAAAATGTAAAGCAGTAGAAATAGTGCTTTATGGCGTTACATGGTTTCAGTGAACGTTTATGTTTAGACTGAACACGAAAGAGAAAAAGAGTCAGTCTTTGTTAAATTAAAGCACGAACCAGTGTCTGTTTTTTTTTTTGTGTTGATTTTTCTCAGTCAGGAAAAAAACAGAAGCTGAAAACTTGGAGATAAAAATAAAACAAAAACTTCCCCGTCGTAAGTGATAGTGAGTCAGCAGCAGCAGGGCGTCTTTTCTTGTTTTACTGTCGGCACAAGTGGAGACGAAGTGTGAGACGCAGACGAACGGACGTTGAGGATTTATGATAAAAATGATGAGACGACAAACACATCGTCACACGACCCAACGCGTTTGTCTGAGGTGGTTGGACTCAGCGTTTTTCATCTGTCTATAATAACAAACCACAAAAACACACTCACACACACTCTCTCTCTCTCACACACACAGTGACCCCTGCCAGCTCCCTCTCTCCTACTTGTTCCTCGTTCATGCTCTCTCTATTCTGACCACGTTAGACCAGGACCCCGTCACCGACTCCAAACAGAGATTGATTACAGGAAGGAGAATTTTTGTTTGCGTTTCCTTTTCTTCGCCTCTCAGTTTTCAAGGTTTTCTGCCTTTTTCTCTCTTTTTCTCTTTTTGTTGTTGTTGTTTATCTCACACTCTTTCTTCTTCTTCTTCTCTCTTGTCTTTATTTTCTCAGTCTTCTTCCTTTATGTTGGATATTAAAACCAAGAAGCAGCGTACACATCTGTGTGTGTGTGTGTGTGTGTGTGTGGAGGCAACAGCTGGTCATATGAAAACATTCACAGTGGGTGTGTGAGGTTTTGGTGTATTACTATAAGGTCACTCTCTTTGTGTGAATCATCCTAAAATAAATAAACGTCTCATTCTCTTTATTCTTCTGTATTTCCACTCATAGTTTCAGTTTCCACAGATATGAACCACATGTTTAATGAGGAGTTGGTAATTCAATATTTTCCCTTTTTATTTCACTAAAAATTTGTCTTCAGGTGGAAACAAAAATAACACATTTTCCCTTTTTCATTGCTTTTCAACTCTTCTCTTCTTCTTCACAGATACACCTCTGTTGGTGAGGAGCAGCAGCGACTCGGCTTTAGCTCCGCCCCACGAGGCGATGGCCACGCCCCCTCCTGATGACCACAGGAACAGGAACGCCGCGTCTCCTGACCCGGTGAGTGCAGCGTCACCGTTTATTGTTGTTATTTAACAAAAAAGTGATGTTTTTTTAGACAAAAAGACAAAGTGAAGTTGTGTCTCTGTTGTGTGTCTGTTGTTTGTTTGTTGTGTGTCTGTTGTGTGTCTGTTGTGTGTCTGATGTGTGTCTGATGTGTGTCTGATGTGTGTGTCAGTCCCTCATTGGAGGTCTTGTGGTTCAGGTCCAGGCCTCAGGCTGCACTTTGAAAGCGTCGTCTCTTCAAGTGCACTCATTCTTTCTTTCCAAACAGACCTCCATTAAAAGGAACTTTTTCTTTGCTGCCTTTTCTTGTGCCTGTGTGTGAGTGATTGTGTGTGTGAGGTCACACTGCTCTTTGAGTGAATGTGTGTGTGTGTGTGTGTATTCAGGTATAAAGAGAGTGAGTCCTGTTGTTTACTCCCGCCGTGTTCGTGTCCAGACATCAGCGGGCAGCGAGTTAACACGATGACAAATCCCATATTTCTCGTCCAGAAAGCGTCAGGCCTCATCCACTTCAAACAGCAGAGTCAGACCACAGCGAACAGGCTCATTAGAGATGATTTAAAATATCCTCACAACTGTTTACAAAAAGCTACGTCCCTCAGCTGCCTGACAGATGAAGCTCTGCTCTGAAACCTCCACAGCCTGATTAAACCCAGACTAGATCTGCTCATACATCTGACGTATTTAAGTGTTTAAAATATATTTTTAAAAGACAGAATCAGAGTGTTTTCTAATTCTACAGTGTGTGAAGATGTGAAGACATCGTCACAGCTCTTGGACTTATCGAGTCCTGGAGCCTGATGGACTTCCATAGATCAATACGCTATCACTTCATCCTCACTCAGCCACTGTACCACTTCACTGCAACACTCCACACACTCACTTAATCATGCAAACACACACTTAAACACTTCCAGCTAACACACACACACATTTGTGCTCCTTTTTCTGTCTTGGAGGAGGTATTGAAAACTAGATAAAGTGTAATTAAGGCTGATACAGTGATAAATATGCGGCCTTCCCCTTTAATTGATTTTGCTGCCTGCCGTGGTGAAGGCCAAGGTTGGCCCACTTCTCTCTGGCTTTGATTCACATGTAGTCTGTGCACACACTCTTTCTTTCTGTCGTTATCAGAAGAGCTAATGAAATTGGCAAACAAAAAAAAAAAAAGGCTGAGCCGTGCTAAACATGCAGTCGCTGCTTTAATTGATTTGGACTTCCTGCCGTGTTCGGAGTTAATAAATAAGACGTTTTAATGTTTTCAGCGAAAAGCTTATTTTGCTGATTTTCAGTGATGCAATACATGTTAACACCAGCAGAACGACAGGGTTTAATATGTTACACAACATGTTTCTCTGTCTGGTGTTGATGTGACAGTAAACCTGACACCTCAGTGTGTGTTTTAATGCAGGTATGTGCATGAACATACACGTGTACATTCATATACACACACTATTCTTCAGCAGCCTTGACGTGCAGCAGATGAGGAAATACACAAAAAAACACACACCTCATTACTCATCCACCTGACACCAACCACACACACACAGAAACACACACCGGCACCTCATTCCTCTCACACACACACTCACACACACACACACCTCCGACTACAAACACAAAAACACGGACGTCGGTGTGCAACACAATAACAGAGCAGACAACCTGTTAGTTGTGCTCAGGCAGGTTTCCAGGCAGGTCTCACAGATTATTTCAGTATTGGTCCTGTTGGGACCGCAGTCAAACCGCTCACATTATATGAAACTATACATCTGCAATCTGATTTCTAACCATCAATTATTAAGATGAATATGAGTTTAACCCAAAAAAACCTGTAAAATCTTGGAGTCTTGGGAGCGTTTGAGACGTTTTATTGATTTGCAGGTTAAGTTGAAGCATTTAAAGACGTTAAAGTGGCAGCTGGAGGAGAAAGTGCTGAATGGAGTGTGAAGTGTGAAGCCCAGAGAGGAAACACTGACACGAGCTGAAGCGTCAGCTGATGTGTAAGCACAGATGAGAATTAAAGTGTCAAGTAAGTAAGTAAGTAAGTGTTGTTATGGTATTTCTCAACCACAACCACAGTGTTTCAGAGCCACTTCAGCCAGAACAGGATTTTATTTCACTCTGTTATTTTAAGGATAAAACCACGTTTTTTATGTTTTATTTGAAAACGGTAAATAAAAATTTGGATCAAAACCAGACATTACGGACACGTTTCTGTAAATACCAAGCAACTATTTAACATTTGATACACAATCCTATAATAATATCATTATATATAATAGTATAGTAGTGATGCATTTAGTGCTTTTAGCAATTATGTGAGTCGGACTGGTGAACAAATAAATACATCTACTAATGAGAGTAACATTTTTATATATTCACACTTCTACAAATGTAATCTCCTGTATGTGAGTGAAGGTTACACACACACACACACACACACGTACACGTACATGTACACGTAGAGACAAATGGTCCTTCATAGTGGTGAGAACGGGGCAACCTGATTGGCTGAGCACCGCGGGGCTGCTGTTTTTATGTCGACATAAACACAAGTGCTCTCAATCAGGGATTAGATTCACACTGGGCATTATGACGTGATCCTTTGTTTTTAAAGCACAAGACAAAGGCAGGTTTGTGTGTGCGTGTGTGTGTTTGTGTGTGTGTACATCCTCACATGCCATATCTTAAATAATACGTGTTCTGTACAAGGAATCTGGTTTGTCTGTTGTTCAGTTGCGCGTCTGTGTTGGTGTGTTACGGTTTCATGGTGCTGTTGCTGTTAAAGTGGATGTACACGTGTGTGTGTGTGTGTGTTTGTACACGTGTTCACCTGCCAACCTCGTGTTCCCAGCGGCTGTGTCGGTGCCGACCAGCGTGATGAAGATGATGAGTGTTTGTACTGAAGGAGGAGAAGTGTGTTATGTGTTACATGTGTGTGTATGTGTGTGTCGGTTAATGGCGTTGCAGCAGGAAGATGCACAGCAACAATGGAGCCTCCAGCTCATCTTTCTGCCCCCGCACACACACACATATATGCACTCTATTGTGGGGTAATCTCACACTGCCCAGATAAGTGGGTCACTATTTGTGCAGGCTGTGTGTGTATTTGTGTGTATTTGTGCGTGTGTGTTCATAAATACAGCGTTTCTATGTTGGAGTCGATACGTGGAGGTAATACTTGCAGCAGCAGATGCATGCGTGGTGATGTGAGCGTGTTATAAAACACATATTGACTGTGTGTGTGACAGAGGGTCCACCGGGGACTTGGGTGTGGTGGTGGTGGGGGTTGCTAAGGAGCAGGCTGGTGGGCGGGAGCTTTTTAGCCATTAGTACTGGTGACACAATGAAAGTGACAAGGCAGAAGGACCTAATTGCACCCCTCTTGTCTTTGGTGATTTGGGGGGGTAATTTGTCTCCTCCTACCCCAGGAGTGTGTCCCAGCGTCTCGCAACAGTTTGAAGCTGTCGTTTTCTTCCTTCATGTTTCTTCTCCTTCGCGTCCTTTTTGATACGTTTTCCCCGGGGTTGTTGATTTTTGCAGATTTAAAAATAGAGCCGTGTGTGACACGGGGCAGAGATGGATGGAGGGGGGAGGGAAGGAGGGAGGTGGGGGAGGTAGATAGATAGAAATATACATAGACAGAGTGAAGGAAGGACAGTGGTGCGGTGTAGGAGGCGAAGCGTCCGGCGGTCGTTCTTCTCTTCACTGTCTTTAAGGTGATTGATGGCGGCGTTAGATTGTTTTGCTAATTGGCAGCGGGCCTCCTCTAGTCACTGACTGTTTATAGTTAGTACAGTGTGTGTGTGTGTGTGTGTGTGTGTGTGTGTGTGTGTGTGTGTGTGTGTGTAAAGGTAGGACAGCATTAATTCATCATCACAGCTGTTAACACCATGTTTTTTATTTATTACAGGAAGTCAGCCATGTACTGAAAGGGGCTTTGGATCGACTGCGAACAGACGACCCTCCTGCCAAAATGAGTCAGGCTAACTTCAGGTAAGAGTGTGTGTGTGTGTTTATTTTCGTCCTCGTGCCAGTACACAGCTCATAGCTTCATAGTGAAGTACAGAGTAGTGATGGAGACGAGGATTAACACTCTAGTCTTTGTTTGACAGACTGACACTGGATTAAAGTCTCCTGGGAGTGTGTGTGTGTGTGTGTGTGTGTGTGTCATCTTAGAGCAAGAGTTGAGTGCAGGTCCTCAACTTCTTTTCACTTTGATGATTAAACAGGGAATGTTGTTTATTAGGCTACAACAGAGTCGATCACATTAATAATAACACGATTATTATCGGCTGATAATCAATATATCTCATTGATCATCTACTTGTAGCTAAGTTAGATATAAAGTTAGTTGTTCTGGTCAACATGTCACATGACACGTTAACACGGGTCAGTGTCCTGCTGCTTCTTCTTCAGGAGCTTCAACCGGACACGTTGGTCCTCGTTTCCTGACGTTTTGTCTGTCGACTCGTCTTTTCTCTGATTGGTTCCTGAGACGAGACTAAACGTCCTGGTCATCTTTGTCTTGGCTCCTTGTTACCGTGACCTGTCTGGCTCTAGGCTGCTAGTGTTGTTTGGATGTTTATGAAGGAGCAGCAGGAGGTGGAGTAATGAAGACGATGTGGATCCATGTTTTCACTTTGTATCAATTATATTTGATCGTTAATCGATGAATCGATGGGTCTTACACTGCTACAAAATAGTGTCCAATACTAATATGTGTGCAGAGGCATCTCACCATGGCAACCTCCACCTTTGTTTTAGTTTTTTCTTTTTGGGGCATGTTGCTCCCAGCCCTGTGGCATTCTGGGAGTTAAAAAAAAGAAGAAGCTGTCAGTCATGCTGTAACCATGGCAACGGTTAACCACTCCATGACAACCCTTCACCTGTCTCATCGTCCAGCGTTTCAGTCCTCGACTAGAAAACTGTTTTTTTTTCTTAACAAAAAAAAATCTCTCTGAAGAAGAAGAATTAGCTGGAGTGACAGATGGTGATTTTTCAGCGTTTTACAGTACAGTGGTGTCTTGACAGCGCTGTGATACAATGGAGGCATGGCTCTCACACATAGTTTGCCATGGTAACAGATGGTTGGCGGTTGAAGGAGCCACGGTGAGCGAGCGAGGGCGAGTTAGCGCCGAGTCCCGGACGCCAGTTTGTTAGACACTCGGCCTGCGTTGATGTAGAGGAAGTCAACCAAGAGTGGGAGCTCCATCTGTCTCACTCCTCGTTGCTCTTTTCATCTGTCCCACTGTCCCTCACCTCCCTCTCCCTCTCCCCCCTCGGTGGAATGACTGTTTGTTTGTGTTTGTATCAGTGGGATAGTAAAATGGGTGAGCAGAGCTATTCTGCATATTAGCGTGCAGCGCTAACAAGCTAAGGCTGCTGCTGATGAGCTTGTTTGTGTCGCAGTTTGTTTTTTCATGAATGTAAATGGGCTGAGTGTGTGTGTGTGTGTGTGTGTGAATACATGTACAACATTCAGGACTAGTTTTGTACTTTTGTGTGTGTAAGTGTGTGTGTAACTCATCCTAGCTTGATTGTTTACCATCACTGGTAAATTCAGAGAGAGTGATGGTGATTGTGTGTGTGTGTGTGTGTGTGTGTGTGTAATACATGGTTTGTGTACATGTGTAATTCAGATGTAACTGTGTTCCCTAATAGATGTAAATTTGATGCATGTGTGTATCTGTGAATTCAATTTAGAGGAATGTGACTGATGGTGTTTGTGAGCGCGCAATAGATGTAGCAATAAGAATGCAAATTGGATGTGTGTGTGTGTTTGTGTGTGTGTGTACAGTGTGTGTGTGACCCTGGCAGAGGTTAACGAGAGCAGGGTGACAGTGACAGAAGAGTGTGTTATAATGATCCCGGCTAGTCCTTGGGCTCGTGTACGTGTTGGAAATAACATAAACCTTGAACTTCACTGCTTTTGTTCTCAGACTTGTTTTATGTTTTATGTTTGACGCCTCATCACTCCTCACACTCACACTCTAAAAATGGAAAAAAAAAACTCTAAAGGAAAAATACCTGTTTTGGTTTTTTGAAACTGGACTTTTTGTAGCCACGAATCCAGAAGCTGCATCAACGATCAAACCTCGGAGTGACCAGTTACCGAATAGAGACTCCGACCGACGAATAGTTTCTTATTTCCCAGAAAAAAACAGGAACCCTCTGATATTTATTGTTTATTATAAACTGCTTTAGAGAAAAGTCTGTAAAAGACATTTTAACTTCTGTTTTTTTTAGGTTCAGATATTTTCTGAGTCGTTTCAAGTGTTTTCCACTTCATTATCTATTTGACGTCGGTGTTAATCATACAAGTACTCGTCTTTTAGTCATTTATTATCAAAAGCAGCTTCTTCCTGTTTATCTTTAGCTGTATTGTTCTTGTTTATCTGTTTTTTTTAAGTCACAGTAGAGTTTATCAGAGAGGTTCATTCTGTTTCATCTCTGTCTGTTCTCATCTGTTCCTCTTTCTCTTTTATCTGCTCATCTCTTTCTATTGTCCAATGGCCAGATTTGGTGGTTGAGAGGCAGGTAGATAAAGGGTAAAACAGCCACCTGCGTCCCAGTCACACACACACACACACACACACACACACACACACACACACACACACACACACACACACACATTGTTCTGATGTTTGGCAGGACTACCTGTAAGCTAATTTGTTTCTCTATCTATGTAGCCTGAAGGAAAATGCAAATGGATTTTTGAGGAACTTGCACATAGAAAAGGTTGTGTTAGAGAGTGTGTGTGTGTGTGTGTGTGTGTGTGTGTGTGTGTGTGTGTGTGTGTGTGTGTGTGTGTGTGTGTGTGTGACTGACTGCAGTATTTTATATACATCCTAATCTTAAAAGATGTGTGTGTTCACTTTGCAGCCTGACGGAGATGGTGGAGTTTGCAGGTGACCGGGGGCCGCTGGGTATTCATGTGGTCCCTTACTGCTCCTCTCTAAGTGGACGGTACACACACACACACACACACACACACACACAAATGCATACATGCAGTGCAAATACACCTCCTTCCTCCCACCACCATCCACTTGTAATCACACTTTCTTGAGGAAAGGCAGATGGCAATGTTGACTCATATCGATGCATAAAGAAATTCAAGTGTTGGTTTGTGATCATAAATGTGTGTTTGCCTCCATGAATTCATATTCACTCTACGCTCTCCGGTGTGTTTTGTGTGTGGTAAGGGCCCTGGGCCTTCATATCAGAGGCATCGAAGCAAACAGTCGCTCCAAGAGAGAGAATCTTTTCCAAGAGGACGAGTGTATCGTCCAAATCAACGGCACGCCACTCGAGGACAAGACCTTCGCTCAGTAAGTCTGTGTTGATATGTGTGTCTGACTCAAAGCAAGAGGAAATAATAATAATAATAATAATATTTGAAACAAATGGAGCCAAAAACTAAACATTATTAAGCATTTTATCACATTTTAATCCACTATTGTTTCTGCCAATTAAATCCAAATCCCTTCAAATCTCTCACACAACCGACTGTTTAGTTTCCAACAGTAAGTGAGGTACAGACACTCCAGTGAGATGTTTGATAGGATGATTTCTGGTGTTGAATCAGAAACATTGTCCTCCTCTGTGAGCGTCTTCAGTCGTTCTCCAGACGTCCATCAACACCTGCTCCTCACACGTTGCTACAGTCTCAGATATTGGTCTGGTGTTCACAAACCCCTGATGTTGTCTCTCTCTCTCTGGTGCTCATACATTCTGTGTTGACTGAATTGATTTAGCGTCCATCTGTCTGCTGTGAAGAAGGCAGCGGGTAGAAATAGTATAAGATGAATAAATAAGTAGAAATGGAAACACGACCCAAGAAATTACTTTTTGTATTTTTTCATCTGTAAAACAAAAGCAAAGAAAGAAAATCTCTGCTCTTTCTTTGTGTGTGTGTCTCTACACACATCTCTGCACCTACTATCACACAAAAATGTGTGTCGCAGTTCGTCCTTCTCTCCAACACACACACACACGAAACATCCTCCTGTTCTCCTTCTTTATTTCCTCCGTCCTCTCTAAACAGGTCCATTTAACTGCGTCCCGCTGAGTCAACTGTGCAGTGTGAATGTTGTGCTGATAGTAGTCTATTAAAGCTGCGACAGGAATTTGCTGTAAGGTCTCCCCCCATCTGACGGGGACCACAGTGTCCCAGACCAGCTGGAAGAGTCACTGTGTGCTTGATCCAAATTGAAATACAGCTCCATTAACGCAGCACAGGCTTCATTTGCTCCAGTTGTCTGTGTTCTCCTTCAGTTTTTTTTTTTTGTTTGCTGTTTTACAGTTTCATAATGTTCCACGTATTAGATCATCTCCAACCTGATACTCTCCTCTCAGTTCTCCTGATGCTTTAAATCATATATCGTAACGTGTCGATGTGTAAATGACAAGTTACAACAACAGAACAACTAAACTCTGATGAGATCGTTTTATTTCTTCTCTCTTCCAGATTCTAAATGTTCTTATAAAAAGAGTCAAACCAGACGTCGTGTTGTTGATCAGCTGTGATGCTCAGAGTCTGGACACAGTGGTCCGTGTTTCCTGACGTTTTGTCTGTTGACTCGACTTGGTTCCT
The DNA here is from genome assembly GCA_016801845.1 of Polydactylus sextarius. Lineage (NCBI taxonomy): Eukaryota > Metazoa > Chordata > Actinopteri > Polynemidae > Polydactylus > Polydactylus sextarius. The sequence continues at coordinate 11,256,035 of CM028925.1, forward strand.
GAGACGAGACTAAACGGCCTCGTCATCTTTTTCTTGGCTCCTTGTTACCGTGACCTGCCTGGTGCTAGGCTGCTAGTGTTGTTTGAATGTTTAGGAAATAATGATAAAATAACGATGTATTTTAAGTATGATGACATGGACCCATGTTTCTTTTCTCTCCAGGTCTCAGGAGGTTTTCCGTCAGGCCATGTCGTCACCCTCAGTCAGAGTAGAAGTGCTGCCCGTCGCCAACAAGCTGCGCTATGAGAAGAGTGTGATCGGTCAACTGTTCACAGGCGACATTAAAGACTCTTCTGCGAAAGCAAAGAGTCCGATAGTCATCCGGGCCAAGCCTGACTCCCAACTAGAACCGAAACCAGACTCCAAACTCAACGCCAGGACAGAAGTGAGGCGACCGGACGCTCGTGCCAAAACCCCAGAGCCAACTGCAGGAAACACACCACCACCACCGGCGGAGCTCCAGTCTGGGCACGGATCCTTGGAAAGAGGCTCTCCTACACCTCCAGCCAGGGCAGCGGGCTCCTCCCCCACACCCAGGACCAGCAGCCAGAGTCCGCTGGCCAGTAAAAACCCAGCTCTGCCCGGGCTGGCTAACCTCAACAACAAGAAGGGCGGCAAACGAATAAAGATTGACCTGAAGAAAGGTAAATATGCCACTTGGTTTCTGTGCTGTGATCCTAGAGATCAAAGCTAATGAGGAGCTCCGCCATCACAGAAACCACTGAAACCTGTTGAAACTATCACTTCTTTCACCTTTTATCTTGCAGGATTTCCATACATACTGTTGTTGTTCTGCTTGTAGGTTTAAACCCAGACTGAATCAGTATGAAGCTTATCTCTCATCCCTCTGAAACACATCAGTGCTGGAGCATTGATGTGTCGATAGCACAGGGAATAGGTTCTTAGGGCTGTGAATGGGCTCTGTTCGAGCAGCCTGTAGTATTAGACGGGGCATTGAAAGGTGTGTGCATGTCGCTGTAAATTGGCTACATGCACACACCTACACACACATGCTACAGGTGCTCAAGAAGACGCCCAGATGAAAGGGTATAAGAAATTGGGCTCCACACTCTCAAAGCTCTATTCACAGCTGTTTTATTGTCAGTTTCCTTCTTTTCCCAGCAGCTTTTCATCCTTCTCATTTTATCCTCCTTTTCCTTCCATCCTTCTTTTGTTTGATTTTTTTTCTCCTCTCACTCTCTCTATCCCTTTCACCTGATGCAAGATCAGAGCAGAGGATATTATGGGGTTTCTAACACCCTCTCCCCTGGCAACAGGCTCTTTCTCTCTGTGATTGACAGGCGCTGAGGTTTAGGTGCGCTAATGTAGGGCAGGCAGAGGCTTAGCTCCGAGACCAGATAGCATCGCTCAGCGCCTTTAGTATGCCACGCCGGCTTTACTCTCTCCCTGCACGTACACACACACACACACAAAGAGACAGACACACACACACACACACACACACACACACACACACACAGGCGTGGCACATTTCACTCATGGCTTCAGGCTTGTGAGGCCGTGAAAAAGGAAGAGGGTGGAGGCTCTGGGGCTTGATGGCTCGTGCATGTGAGTGTGTGTGAGGCCACACACACAGACACACACACACACACACACACACACACACACACTTGTATATGTATACACACAGTTAAACGTAGGATCACACACACAAGGAAAATCTTTGTGGAAATCACGTTGTCTCCTCAGGGAGGGAAGCTAGAGAAGGGAATAATATCTCTCTATCTCTCTCTCTCTCTCTCTCTCCCCTCTCTCCCTCTCTTCCTCTCTTCTTGCCGCCCCCACCTTCCCTCCATCTTCTCCCTCTTTCTCCCTTCATCAGCCCCCATTCGGCCTGCTCACACGTGAAATTAAAGGCAGAGTCTGTCTAATCCGGCTCGGAGAGAAACCCTCTCCTGGCGGCTCAGAGGCTGAGCCAGGCAACCGACCCCCTGAGGAGGAAAACAGGCTCTTAAACAGTAGTTAATATGGAGGATGATGCTAAAAAACTACAGACTGGAAAGGAAAAGGAGAGAGAGAAAGAGAGAGAGAGAGAAAAGTCTGTGGTGAGTAGAGAAGGAGGCCGAAAGAGGAAAAGTGACAGAATAGGGAGACGAGAGGGAAAATTCAATTAAAACGAAATTAAAAAGTCATAAAATTCATAATTAAGTCTCGTCTGCGGGGGGATTGATGTCCCTAATGCACACCGTGACGCAGGCTGTTTTGTTCCCGCAGGCACAGACGGTCTGGGCTTCACCGTGGTGACCCGGGACTCCTCGGTCCACGGACCAGGACCCATCCTGGTGAAGAACATCCTGCCGCGAGGCGCCGCGGTCAGAGACGGACGCCTGCAGCCTGGAGACCGAATCCTGGAGGTGAGAAGCATCAACGTCAGCAGCAGCACTCCTGCTGGTCACACTGAGTCATTACACTTCCACAAGAAGGAAACATGCACATACAGTTTCATCAGATTTGAGCATTGTTTTAATATTTTGTATGAAATCATCTGATCTCCTTCTAGAGTCGACACGTGTTTGCTTTAATCTGCTCTTGTGTGTTTTCTTTGTGTGTTTGTTTGCAGGTGAATGGAGTAGACATGACAGGCCGTAGCCAGGAGGAACTGGTGGCCATGCTGCGCAGCACCAAACAGGGAGAGAGTGTGTCGGTGGTGGTGTCACGGCAGGAGGACATCTTCCTGCCTCGGGAACTGGTAGGAGAGCAAAAACACACAAAACACAACAAAAACACATAAAAACCTCAGCATCCATGTCCACACTCACACAGCGTCTGTCCCTTCCTCTTTAGTGTGTCAGTCATTACTCGTGTTGATCGTTTTTCTTCCACGGTGGGTTTTGCTTCATGTCTTTCTTTTTTTAAATATATTTCCTGCACACTGTGTCACTTTTTCTTTTCTTTTTTTTTTACCCTCTCAAACCTCTTCATGTTGCTATAAACGCTACACATGTACGGACGTTCAGACACACCCAGAGCGTGCTCCGTCCTTCCTGTCCTGAATCCAGTTTGTTGACACAGCGATGTCACAGGAAGCCGTGCTCACACAGGCCACAGCGGCTCTGCAGGAAGCGTGCGAACAAATCCACGTATGTCAACACGCCGCGGGTGTTAAGTGACCGTTTACCTGCACAGACTGATGAGGTCAGAGGTCACTGTCACGCCTGTGAAATTGACTCGGTGTGACTGCGTCTCACCGGGGACATTTTATCAATAAACACACACTTTTAAAAATACATACGCAGCCATGTGGCCCCTTGAAAGTCTCTCCCGCTCTCTGTAAATGATGTTTTCGCCTGTGCTTTTCTATTTTCTCCCCTCTGTCCTCTGTGGTTACTCTGATTATTCCCTTTCCTTTACTTCAAAGAGCTGTGAGAAAGACACGCAGCGCTTTGTAGTGACTGATGCATATTCACACCTAGAGTTCACACACACACATGACTGCAACTCCTAAACACCCAGTCCTTGATAAAAAAAAAAAAAAAAACTTGAATGCAAGTGCTGTCTCTCACACACACACAAAACACAATCTTTAAACAGCCGAGTTACTGCTTCCGAAAATAGTTTGCCCTCATTAATGGCCCAGCAGTCTTGGCATAACAAGTGCACTTTGAAGAGCCTCTACAGTCTTCATCTAACACTTGCTTGTATTTGTGCATTAGACTTTCAGGGGGAGGTAGAGGTGGGGGAGAGAATGAGAGAGAGCTTTCACTCCTGTCTCTATTGAGGCTGTTGACGTTGGAGTTGCCCCTCTGAGATCTGGCCCTTATCTCCAGCACAGTCCTCCACCTCAAAGAGGGTTTGATGTCCCATAAACTCTCACTCACACACACACACACACACACACACACACACACACAGAGACACACACTCTTAAGGCCCATTTATGCTCTTTTACATATGTGAGCTAACGTCAGAACTTTAATACTCCCCATGTGTATTTTACGTTGGTATAGTTGTTAACATCATATCCTCTACATACATCGCAGCATGAGGACGGAGATTTCTGTTGTCTTCTTCTTTATTCTTGTCGCTGGTCGCACGTGAGCTATACTGCCCAACAGCGCCCCGATGGTTTCCGGTGGTATTACTCCGTTTGCTGAAACCTGTCTGTTGGCAAACGTCCGCTCCACGGTGGGCGGATACTTTCTGCTTCAACCGGTCGCTTCCGTTTGGTCGTCACGTGTGTTATGAGCCGGAAAGCAACGAGCTCCAGCTACAGCAGAAACTCAAACTTGAGCAGTTGAGTTCAACGTCATCTCTTCCATCCCTCCCTCTGTTCGCTGATTGGCCCGAACAGCTCAGAGTCGCTGCGAAACGGATCCTACAAACACCTCCCTGACCAAGAGGTGGAGCTAAATGAGAAGCTGAGAGGAACCACAAGACGATGCTTTTAACAGCTCGACATCATCGTCTCCACCGGTTTTCAAGAAGTAAATCGTCATAGAAACGTTGATAAAACATGTAATGATGGAGATGCGTCTGCCTCCTCTGTCTGTCTCTTTCTGACTTCATGTGGAAGCTCATGAATATTAAAATCTAAACTGACGTCACCATCATCATCATCATGTTGGTTGAAATAATCTCTAATCTGTCTCTGTCTTTAACCCTGCGGACCAGCTACTGGACGTGTTTACATCACAGATTTAACCTCTTTATTGTGTCTTAACTCAGATAAAACCTCATTCTTCAATCGCGACTTTTTACATGTAGATTTCTAAAACTTGTTCTTCACAGCAGAACAATAGTCTATTTTTATATTTCAGACACATTTACTCTTTTAAAAATTAAAAAAAAGCATGTGCTCCAACACTGACCCTGTTCTCTCACAGCGTTGATACAAAAAGACAAAAAACGTCTTTTATCACTTCAACACTCAAAACACTTCAGCTTCGCCGCAAAATTACAGCAGTTTGTACGAGAGGAGGCTCATTACTGAGTTTACATGTAAACAGAGGTTTTACTTCGTCCTGGTGTCGACGTGGACACACAACTAAACTCTACCTTTTTCTGCTACTTCTGCCATTTTTCTTTTCTAATTAAAATACAAAATAGAAATGTAGTTAACTGATGTTATAACAAGATTTAGTCGCTGCTCTTTTGTTCTTTTCTTGTCAATTTGCTTTAAACATGAAGAATAACCGAGGCAGATAGAAACCGCTTTTTTTTTTTTTTTTTTAGATGTTAAAGTCGCAAAGTGAAGAATTAATTGAAATTTTGACTTGATGGTGACACGGGATGAATCGTTACCGGATCACGACGTCGTTAACGTCTCGTCTTCTCAGGAACACGAGCACGAAACGTTTCTACATCTGCTTCTTTTAATATTTGTCAGAATATCTAGCGTGAAGACGTGTGCAGGAATAAAGTTGGCTGGGTCAGAGTCGACCCTGGAGCTGATCCGGGTTTAGCAGAACCGACGCTCGCCGACTTTTAGAAGAAGTGTGTGAACCAGTGATTGATTAGTTTCAAGAGAGAGTATTGATGTTTGATGTTTCTGTGAGAGCAGTCGACGGCGCTTGGAGACGTTCTGGTCTTTTTCAGTCAAAAAAGAAAAACGGTAAAACCTTTAAATTAGCCTCATTATGAGGATACAAAAGGACAGTGATTTTCTCCCCCATCTCCTGTCCTCTCACACACTCCCTGAGTAATTAAAAAGTGATAAGTTTCTAATCACAGTTTCATTCCTGTCAGCGTTTCTCTCTCATTATATCGCCGGCCTCGTTTTGTTTCAGGAGATTAGAGAGGTGCTTTACGATGTGGAGAGGGTTTTTGTTTTTTTGTTTTTTTAGTGTGTGTGTGTTTGTGTGTTTGAGTGAAAGTGTGCCAAGGACAGGATGGAGGGGGTCACTCTGCACATGGTTGACCCTCAGTTACCGCTGATCCTAGGCCAGTTCACAGGAAACAAGGTCCTCAGACAGAAAGTGACTTTGCTTCGTCGTATTTATCCCGAACGCCGTCTCTCTCTTCGCTGTCAGTCTTCTGTCTTCAAGGTGGAGCTCTTCTTTTACTTTTTCCTTTTCATTATCCTCCCTCCCCCTCCAGCACACACCAGAATTATCCATCAATCAGTCATTTCACTTTCCTTTTCTCTTCATTGTTGAGGTAAAGGTGTAAAGCGGTGAAGACGCAGACATTAAGGCGATTAATTGGCAGCTCCATCGTCGCCGTGGAGCGCGGCGAGATCTCATCTTAATTGAATGTCGCTCTCACCGTTAATCCTGCTGCTTTGAAACCCCCCATTTAGAAATCCTCAGCGACAAAAGGCTCTGTGTGTAATCGCTGTGTATATCCCCCCCCTCCTTCTCGCCACCCACCCTGGGGTATGTAAAAGCGTCTTTTTGTCTCCTCATTTGGGTATTGAAGAGGGTGGTCTCTCTCCTGGCTAAAAGCTTGTAAAGAGCCTTTGCTGAGCAGAGGAGGGGGTCACAGATCGGAGCCGAGGGGTCTTAGCCACCCCGGGGGGACACAATCTGCCCCGAGGTAGAGGGCATTAGGGGGGGGTGTAAGAGAGTGTGAGGACCACCACTGAGATTCAGCTGCTTGTATAAATAGATTAAAATCGGCAGCGAGATACAATAAACAAACACGTTGAGTTTAATAACACTCCAGTACCTCGGATCTGATCCGTCCACCTTCTGCCAGATCACAGGAGGAATTTCAAACCTCCCAGGTCGACAACGCAGTCGTCTCAAGTGTCTCTGAAGCAGGAAGTCGAGGATTGTCTTTGTAATTCCTCTGGTTTTGAGTTGCAGCCTTGAATCTCCTCGTGTCTCATGTTCTGCAGGAGAAGAAAGAGTCAGAGAAGTTAGTGTTTCTCACTTGTTTTAATTAACACGTCTCTATATCTATATACAGCAGGATGAGGTCAACAGACAGGTCAGTTGTAGCTTCTTTAATCTATAACCTGAGTCAATGATGACAAAGTCTCCTTATATCCTGATTTTAAATCTTAAATAAAGTGAATCGGACCATTTTCCTGGTTTAACTCCATCACCATTTTTACAGCCGCTGAGCTCTGACTCACACTTTGGATCTGAGCGTGTCTCCAGGCCTTCGGGCTTTTAGCAGCCTGTTGTTTTAATGAAGCAGCACAGAATAACGCTGACGGAGGGAGCCAGACTTTAGGGGCTGGATGATGATCACAGCCAGGCTCAGTGAGCTCCAACAGTCGTGGATTTTGCACAAAAAAGAAAAAAAAAAGACTGGAGGACACATTTGCCTCCCACATCCTTGGTCCTGGTGCTGTGATGAGAAGAGAAACGTGAACACAGATTCCTGATTCAGTGGCGTGCGAGGCGCCTGATGTAAGGCCGCCGCAATCCTGGTGCGGCCGCTCAGATCTTTTAAAGCCGTGACATCCGGTACGAATGGCGTAATGTATATGAATGTTCCTACAAAATTCACCTTGACATTTCCGTACTTTATGAGCTGGAGCGGCCGTTGTCCGTCTCGACTGAATGAACCTCGTCTCAAACGGAGCAACAGGAGCAGAATAAAAAGATGTGAAGATGTGTGAACTCATGCATACACACACACTCTTAACCTTCCCTCCCTCCTCTTCAAAGTAACATCAGGCTTCAGGAGTGAAGTGGCACTGAGGCGCCTCTTTTTCCTGGGTGACTGAACCTGGCATTTTTTCCTTTTGCCATCCTCTAATGACAGACATTTTCCTTTTCTCTTTTGTTGCCTTTTTTTTCCACTCCCTCCTCCATCTCATTTTCGGAGCAATGCTTCTGTTGCTGCCGCCACGGTCATTTTCTTCAGATTAAATAGCAGTGGGTGAGTGGGGGGTGAGGAGAGCGGAGGGTGAGAGATGTGGAGCGAAACCTGTAGAAAGTAGAGACGGAGCGAGAGTCTGGGGAGACGATGCAGCGATGTACAGTAAGATTGAGAGATTAGGTTGAAATGTAAAGAGCAGGTTTTACCCCAGGGATGGGTTATTACTTTTAAACGCTCCTCTGCGCCTCCATCCTCTCTCCTCTCCTCTTTCTCACCTCCTCTTCTTTCCTCCCCCACTGTGCTCCAGGAGGAAGTATGAAAAGGTTATTATGTTTCCTTTAGAAATGGCTCCGCTCTCCGTCTGCACCTTTCATCTCCAAATGGAATAACCTCTCTACAGCAGCTTTCTTCTCTTTCTCTCTACACCTTCATCTCTCTCTCCAGAGCTCAACACCTGCTCCTCTTATTGTTTTCCTCCTGACATCTTTAATCCGTTTCTTTTCTTCTTCGTTATTAATCTGTGATGTAGGAGCATGAATTATCAGTCGGTCGCTCCTACATCAGTTGTAAGAAATACAGGAGTAATTATGTAAAGTGTCAAGAAAGAACCTGTGAATATTTTGTCTTTTGTGTTTCAGAAAGGCGAGGAGGTGAACAGCGTGGTGTTGGAGGACGGCAGGGAGCAGCTGATGTACGAGGTCCCGCTCAACGAAACCGGGTCTGCAGGTCTGGGGGTCAGTCTCAAGGGCAACAAGTCCAGAGAGACCGGGGAAGATCTGGGCATCTTCATCAAGTCCATCATCCACGGAGGAGCCGCGTACAAGGTAGAGGATGTTGTAGGTTGATGAATTGAAACTGTTTAAATGTAAACGTCTCTCGTTCCTTTGTATTTTCTTTATCGTCCCAGAATGCCTCATTAGGCCTCTACCGTCACAGAAACCCGTTTGGTTTAAAGGCTGCTTAAAAATACATCACGTATGAGAAATGAGGAGCGTTTGAGCAGAAACATTTCTTTCTTTGTTTCTACCAACTTTCCACCATCGGACTGATGCGGTTTGTTATTTTTTCCACCTCATTGTCTGAGTTGTTTCCTCTTTTTTTGATGACATTTCCTCTTATCTCCTCTTCCTTTGCCCTCTTCGCCTCTTCATCTCATTTCCCGTCTTCCTTCAAGGCTAAAACCTTTTCCCTCCACCCAGCTTCCCTTCACCTTCGACCCCCATTGACCCCAAACGGCCTCCTCACATCAGCACTGCAGCCGTCTTATCTCTATCACTCAGTCCTCACTTCAGATTGTGAAGTGCAGCAGGAAAGAAAACATCCCGTTTCAACCACCGTGGAGAATCTTTCACTTGGCCTCGATATCTGGGCCTCGTCACGTGACGCGGCTCCGTCGCTGCTCCCAGATCTGCAGGCTCAGAGCTGAGTGTGGAGCTGCAGATAAACGGCTGGTCTGGGATCAGGGCGACCAGGCGGTAGCGACGGCTCCCTGCAAGCGTCTTCAGAAGTAGTTGTTCAGACAGCTGTTGATGAGGGTAGAGGCTCAGGAAGATCTGCAGCCGCTGAGAAACAGGTTTCTGGGACGAGATACCACATAAGAGGGAGAGATACATGAAGGGAGAGGGGGAGGCTGGGGAGGTGAGGGGGTGAGGGAGGAAGCCTCTGAAAGACGACAGCAGGTGAACGAGTGTTCGAAGGGAGCGAAGTTGAACAATAGAGAGATGGAAAGAGGCGGAATAAGGGGTGAAAGAGAAAATTGAAAAGTGGAGACACTCAGCAGGAACACAATGCATGAGGGTATGCATGTCTGAGTGTGTGTGTGTGTGTGTGTGTGTGTGTGTGTGTGTGTCTGAGTGTGTGTGTGTGTGTGTGTGTGTGTGTGTGTGTCCTCTTCAGTATTGATGCATGCTAATGAAAAGCAGCTAAGACGCCTGATGAGACTTTCCAGCATCAGGACGTTACAGAGGAGGGAACTAGGACGTCCCCCGAGTCTTGACTGACACACACATCACACACACACACACTCACTCACAGCAGGCAAAAAAAAAGAGGAGGAGATGAAGAAGAGTCACAGTGAGATCTAACCTATTTCCATTAAAGAGTTTTGGCTGCTGTCAGACCCCGAGGCCTCAATTATATAAAAAAAACTGTTCTTTGACTTTATCCCTGATCCTGTCATATGATCATTTCAAAGACTCTGGTAAAGAAAACAAATTAAAATTACATGTAGCCTTTCGCTGCTGCCGCTGCTGTTTACATGGAGAATGAAGAAATTAACGGGAAAACACACACACACACACACACACACACACACACACTGGATAAATATAAATTTTTGATGAAATCTGTGGATTTGACACAAATCTCCCTCTGTCTGTGTGTGTGTGTGTGTGTGTGTGTGTGTGTGTGTGTGTGTGTGTGTCTACATTAGAGGTCAGGTCCATCGGTGCCTTGTTAATGACTTGAGGTCAAAGAGCATCAGTGACCATAAAGACTCTCGTCTCTTCATCTTTATTGTTCTTTTTCATCTTTTTCTTTTCATTTTGCCTTTTTTTTTTTTGCATCACTTTGCCTCATTTGACCCCATCACTCCCCCATCTCTCCCCCGTCTCCCTCCTGCCCACTCGTCCCCTCCCTCCCTCCCTCTCTCTCTCCCTCCAGGGCACTGTTCTCTGTTGCCTCTCTACAAGAGGCTGCTATTTAAAACACTTAGAAGTGATTTAGTGCCCACGGAGGCTATTCCATTAGCTGCTCTATGTATTTATCATGGCTCTCCCGCTCTCGCTAGATTGCTAACTCTACAATTTTCTTGCCTTCCATTTTCTACTCTTACTGCCTCCTCCTCCTCTCTCTTCCTCTCTCACTCACTCATTTCATGCCTCCTCCACTTGCTCTTCTCTTCTATTTTCTTAAAACTTCATGAGTCCAGTTCTGGTTCTGTTATAATACAGACCCTCCAGGATTTCACTGTGACTTCTGCAACACTGACTGATTACCGAGATTTTTCTGCAGTCATACGTCAGTCAAGTCACACGCAGCAGTAAGAGAGACGCATCACTCTAACACACTGGTTCATCACCTATAGAGCCATTATAAAGTCTTTATAATTAAAAGATTTAACTGGAACAAAAAGTCTAAAAACATCACAACTTTCTTTCCAGTTTTTTTTAAAAGAAAAACTGCAGAGAAATCAGATAATTTAAGTCTAAACAATCTGAAATAGAAGAATGAAAGTCAATGGAGAGATGAAAATCATCCTCTGATCACTTCGACTTTTACTCTGAATTACACATCTTGATTATTTTGATGTATCTTGATTTAAATAATAATTATCAGTCAAGACCAGTCTGGTAGGAGACGTCACGTCACAGTTTCTTTCTCTGTCTCTTCCCGGCTGAAGAGAGAACGAGGAGCAGGTGATAAACTGACCAGGTCAGATCTGATGTAAACGTAGAGAGACCAGCGTTGTCGTCGCTACGTGGTCTCACTCTAAACCTACAGTAACGTTTGCTGCCTGTCACTAAACAGACTCACACTAAACAAATAATGTCAAACATTATCTTTAACACTAATGTCATGTTAAAACCAGGACCCGTGGACCTGATGGACACGACGTGACTTAGGCTCCGTATTTCTCAGGTAAAACTGTGACTGATTCCTTCTCCCGCAGGACGGTCGTCTGAGCGTCAACGACCAGCTGATCGCGGTGAACGGCGAGTCTCTGTGCGGACGCTCCAACCACGCCGCCATGGAGACGCTGCGACGCTCGATGTCGTCGGAGGGAAACACCAGAGGCACCATCCAGCTGGTGGTGCTGCGAGCGCCCAGACACACGCAGCAGGTATCACTGAAAACACTAGTGTGACATAATGGATTGAAGACTGAAGCCTGAAGCGTGTTTCACGTATTTTGTCAGATGATTTCGTCTGCTGGAATTAGAAATCAAACTCAAAAACAACATTAACGGAGACAAGTGACAGTTTTAGGTCATGGAAGATGATGATGATGAAGCAGCAGGATGATGTTAATGTTTATTATCAAATCTTTTTACTCACATAAAGACAGCTGCTCTTGACTAAAGTAGAATAAATCAAAGTCTCTGAGTCCATACATGAAAACCTCACATCTCCTCTAACTAACCAGCGTCTGCGCCGGTTATTTACTGCAGCTCGTCGCAGCGTTTGAAGCTCTGCTGGATGTGGGGCAACGTGTTGAAAATTTCAGATTTCCAGTCTGGTTGGAAGGAATTTAGTAACATGAAACATTTAGAGAAGCTTATGCATTATGAAAACATACGTGCAGCTTGATATGTTGGAAAATTATTCATGAGAATCTACCAGAGTTTTGACAGAAGAATCAATGACAAGTATCATTCGTATTAGGATCATTTCACTTCAAGTCTGAAGATCAGGAACATGAAGTCAGGTTCATCGTTTCTGTCCAGAACCAGTTCAGCTGAGCTCTGCTGATTTAATCTTTTTACTCTGGTCCCAGTTTTTAAATGTGTCTTCTGTCTAGTTATTGTTTGGAGACGAAAGTATCAGAACAAAAGTTCACTTTGTGACATTGAAAGTCGTTAATTTGTTGATTTAACAAAAGATTAATCCTTTATAGGATGTTTGCTACATGAGTTTCTGAGACTCTCTTATCAACAGGATCATGTGTCAAATAGAAAATAAATAAGATAATTTAAAAATATAAATACTTTAAAACATAATAAAGCGTAAAAATAAAAATATAAATATAAAAATGGTTTAAAAAGAAGCAGGTAACGTCTCAGTCAGAAGCTCTGTTATCCTCAGTTTACTTGTGTTTATTTGTCCAAATAAAGTTTTTATTTTTATTTTTTTTTGTTTTCTGCAGCTGAACAGCACCAACTCGTCACCGAACCTGGGTCCAATCACCTCCAACCCTCAGACCGGCTCCAGTAATCAGGTACGAGAGAGCGACGTCTGCCGCCAACAGCAGCCGCCGCCTCCTCGCCGCTCCTCCTCCCTCCTCCTCCCCAGTCTGAGGAGGAGAGCGTCGGAGCCGCTGCCTCACGGCCACAGGCAGCGTCACGCGCAGCGTCCGGGGGAAACGCACACCAGATACACGTACGGGTTCAACCAGAGGGAGAAACACAGCGGGTACATGTTTGGATTTAAACAAAGTGATGGCGAAGGAGGGTGTGAACGAAGTGACGCGTTCAGATCAAATACGAGCTACCGGTTTGGGTTTATGACTCAAAACCAGACGGCGAACGACCTCAGCAGAGGAAGGTGTGAACACAGACGCAAACACACACGCGCGCCGTTCGATAACACACACGTTCGTCACGCGTCGGCCGAGTCCAGACACGGACGCTGCCGCGCGTCGGACGGCGTCTACGGTCACAGCTACGCCGACGACATCAGAGCCACAGCAGGTCACATGTTCAGAGACGCACACACACACAGCGACACACACAACACAGCTTCCACCAGACAGCACCACCTCCGACTGTCTGGTGGACTCTGACACAGACAGACCAGTGTGTGTGTGTGTGTGTGTGTGTGTGTGTGGCTGCAAATTTAGGAAAAAAAGTCTTTTTTATTAAAAAAGTAATTATTTTTGATGATGAAACCAAAAAAACAAAAACATACAAAAAAAAATTTAGGACCAAATAATCAGTTTCTAAAACAAATGAATGTTTCAGTTTATAAAAATAATAAAAAAGAAAAGTCACTTCCCTTTTTTTTTTTCAGTCTGGTCTGATTTTTAGTGATTGACGATGTGGAAGCGTATTAATCTGTCTGAAAGCTTTCTCTTCGCCAACGCTACTAATTGTCGCACCATTTAACTTTTAGCTCTTTTCTTTAAATATTTCTCATAAACTCTTCTCAGCGTTCACTCTCCTCTTCTCTCTCTGCCATGTTGGTTTTTAACTAAATCCACTAAATCCAGCTGTGACTTTCTCTTCAAACCTCTGGGACGTTGACATGTGTTTTTTCCTGTTTTTTTTTTTTGTCTGTTTGTGTAAACTTTTGTATTAACTTTTCCTCTTTATTTTTATTTTTTAAGGGAATGTATTCTTACCTTCCTGTCTCTCCTGCCTGTTTCTCCTCTTGTTAAATAAAACCAATCTGAAGTCTCCTGCATGCCTGTCTCTGTCTTGTTTCTCTTCTCGTTGGGTTTTCAGCAGCTGCTTTCTCCTTCGCTTCACAGCCTGTTTTATTAAAAGACATTTGAGTCCCTGTTCTCTCTGTTTTTGGCCTCAATATCTCTTTTTTTCCCTTTTCCTGCCTTGTCTTTATCCCTTGTTACTCAAACTAAACAGAAACCAGAGCATGTTTCATTTCAAGTTGGAACAACTAAAAATCCTTGGTATTTACACCAGCAATATAGAGAATAATGAACATATCTCAGCGATACCTAATGAAAAGTGGCACAAGAGGAGAATCAGTATTCATGAATTGCTGTGAAACGCAACCTTTCAGATGTGATAAATGTGTTAAAAAGCGAGCGTGTTAACCTTTTTTTGTTTATTTTTATCTTTGTGTTGAAGTGCTGTTGAAGTGCTGGATGTTCCTTTAATCTGTGGCGGTAAATGTGTGAGCAACATTATAAATCAATCACAGACTCACACTAAGAAATCGTGTTCAGTTTTACACAAAGCAGCACAAATTCCTGGATGGACGGACTGAATGAGTTATCAAGCATGACAGATGGTGAAAAATGGCCGTTTCTTAGTTACGTCGTCTATTCAGCTCCATGTTGAACCGTGACTGATTATTCAAAGAAGCATAAAAAAGATGTTTTTAGCAGTTAAAGCTTTATGGAGAATGGGGGAAAAATCGTAGGGTTAAAGGTCTGACCTGCTCTGCTCTTTACTGCCGCTGTGTGTGTGTGTGTGTTAGTCATCCAAGCCTGCAGTTAAACGATATCAAACGAAGTTCAAAGTTCAGTTTTTATCTGCATGGTCCTCGTCTCATCATTAACCAGTCGGTCTGTCGCTGCCGTGGAGCAGCGTGATAAAACAAACCCAACACACGACGTTTAAATCCTAAAAAAATTCAACAATAAACGTGATGAATATTTTAATTCTTGCAGTTGATAATCTGCTCAGATTATTGAAGGTTTTCCCTCTTTAATAATGAAGGATTCTGACTATTTATGAGACAAATTTAAGGTTCGTAAGCGGTAGAATAGTTACATCAGTGTCTCCTTTATGTGTTAGCATGCTAACATGCTAAATCAATGATAATCAAACTCACATTTTAAACGTTTAAACACTTTCATAGATTTTGCTGGAAATTTAGACTCAATCATCTTTTTTCTCTAATCAGACAACTTGTTCATCAGTCGTTGCTTCTTTATTACTCAGTCAAACTCGACTTGGTAACTAATCAAACCAATATTAGTCATAAAAACGTTTGTCTTTGTTGAGTGGCTCTGGTCTGATGTGATGTGATGTGAGTGATATGTGGGTGTGGTGGGTGACACATCAGGCTGAGGCAGGGCTAAGCCTCTCTGAAGACCCCCCCTGTTTACTTATTGTTGTGGGATTAAGATATCTGACCGACTGTCTGCTTTAAAAGCTGCAGGCGAAGCTTCAGTCAGTGGATGGATGGATGATGGAGGGATGGAGGTGTGGAGAGATGGATGGATGGTTGTAGATGGACGAGGGGCTAAAATATGATTTATGTGTCCCGTATGCAAAGGAGCTGTCAGAACTTGTGTAAATGCATTCAACACACACACATATGGGCTCAAAGTGATTGACAGCTGTGATGTGGTGACACATTAAGATGTATGCGAGCTGCTAATGATGCCCCAGGGACTCTGTGACATTGTGAATACACCCCACCTCTTCTTTGAAAGGAGGAAGCTGCGTGTACACCTTTCATTATTATTTTTATGTGTGTTGTAGGTGTGTGTGTGTGTGTGTGTGTGTGACAGATGTAGCTTCCATCTCTTTAACCAGAAAAAAAAGCGTCTTTTATCCTCCACCAGCGCCGATTCCCATCAGCGCTGCCAACCCCTATCTCCATCTGTGGGCTTGGGTCCTTTTGTAGAGCAGGATGGCTGTTCGATAACATGCCTGTCACTGCTCAGGATTATCTTCATTACTGTGTTTTTTAATTGTGCATATAAAGATATAGATAAAGATATATACGTATATTTACTTATATTTATGTTCAATTCAGAATCTGTGACGTGGTTATAAGATTTAAAACCTTTTGTTTTCCTTCCTCCTGACTAAAAGATTGAGATTTGAGCGTAAAAAGTCAAAAACAGACGACACATTTCTTCCTCAGTTATGATCAGTCTGACTGTTGTGATGTTTTGTTCCTCACCCACACGTCGACAGCGTCAGGTTAAAATCCTCAGAGGTTTTTGTTCCAGATCTGCTCATATTTCCTCAAAGCTCTGCTCCTGCACGTCAGTCTGAGCTGAATCGTAATTGATTGGCTGCAGGATGCGACAGCACGACAAGAACAATTAATGTAAAGTTGATGTGAAGCTGTAGTGTCACAGCTCACTTCCTTTTCTCTCATCAGAGGTTAATCTAATCTTATAGTAATGATGTAAGTAATTCCAGGATACAGTAAAGATTACACATTATTATCTAAGTGTAAACTGATCAGTAGGTTCCTGGACAGTTTAATGAAACTAAAACACATGTAAAACACACATAATGTGCTCTCAAGTGCATTAGTATTAGAGTTGTAGCTGAGAAGACAATTATCACCGGCCCAGTTTTTTAAACTATGATGGAGAAAACTAGACTAGACTCGTCAGAGTCTGAGAAACACTGATTATGTTTCACATTTGAAGAAAAACAACAAAAAAAGATTAGACTCGATGTGAGTCGTCGTTATTGATCAACAGACGATCAACTTACAGCTCCTCATGGAGCAGAACTGGTCTGGAGCCTGGACTCTGGAGGTCACCACAGTTTTGAGTTTGACGTCAGAACCATATTTACATACTGCTCCTTTAAATGATATTTGATATTGGAGCTGTCATTGTGATGACACATTCGATCTTTTTGTACTTGTTCGCTTCACTTCTGTAAAAATCTGTGAGATCGTCTCCACTTCTCTACACGTGGATCTTCAGCTGTTCTTCTCGACCGTCAGGAGTTTTAAAAACTCTTCAGGATCATCTCCTTGAAAACTTCTATATATGAAGTATTCAGTGAACTATC
The DNA here is from genome assembly GCA_016801845.1 of Polydactylus sextarius. Lineage (NCBI taxonomy): Eukaryota > Metazoa > Chordata > Actinopteri > Polynemidae > Polydactylus > Polydactylus sextarius. The sequence continues at coordinate 11,272,941 of CM028925.1, forward strand.
TAGAGCTGGGAAATGTCACTTTGTGAACTGATGCAGCTCCAACATCAGTTTCCACAGTGTTTTGTCACATCATAGTAAATCTGGAGTCTTTATTTGCTTCAGGTGTCTCACACACACACACACTTCACACACACACTTCACACACGTGTGTGTGTGTGTGTGTGTGTGTGTGTGTGTGTGTGTGCGCTGCAGCAGTAACTATCTCCCCTGTCGTTTTACAGCTCAGGCTGCGTATTGTTTGTGCTGTTGGTCATAATTTATGACATCTAGGGTCCAGTAGCAGTTTTATCCGTTAATGTTCATCATCAGTTATTTCTTGGTGAGCTCTCTCTCTCTCTCTCTCTCTTCATGACAGCAAGAAATGATGAGTAAATCCATTACAGCAATAAGAGATGACTTGCTGTGAGTCACCTGAATCAGATTTTCCTCAGTGGGTCCATATAACAGTGATGATACAGTTTGACTGTGACCAAACTGTCCAATAAATGAGTCATGGCTCAGCCCACATGTTTACAGCTCCTCCTCTATAGAAGGAAACTGGATTAAACTGGATCAAAAACGTATTGTTTTTTGTTTTGGTCCAAACCCAATGAACCAGAGAACTTGGTCGGTTTAATGTTTTACTGGTTGTAGAATATGAGATAAACAGTTTAAATAGAAACAGACGGATGATGTCTGAGGCAGCTTCATGCCAACGTTTGAAAACCTCAGTTACCATTTTCATTTTCACTGCCCATCATCATCATCATCATCTTCGTCTTCCTCTGTCTCATGTGTTGACAGGAGTCCAGAGGTTATGATTCATACCAGAGGAACTCAGGACCCTCGACCTCAGAGTCTGCACCCAACGCTGTCAGTCACATGACCAACAACAACAACTACCCACACGGCAGCTCTGGCAGCGGTGAGCTCACAGCTGCACAATGTTTGTCCATTTGAACTGTCAGATTGTCAACATGAGGCTCTGAGTGTTTGTGTACTCGTTCTATCTGTGATTCAGTGAGTACACACACTATGTTTGTCTACGTGTGTGTGTGTGTGTGTGTGTGTGTGTGTGTGAGATCCCTGCACAGCGTGACACCAGACTCCTGACACGGTGCAGCTTCTCTATCTTATAGCTCTACGTTACGTTACGCTCTTATGTTCTTTTACTCGCATATTTATGGTTGAAGAAAGGGAAGTCATTAACTGTGTTTTTTTTTTACTCTGAATGCATCGCCTGCTTTTCATGTGCAAAAGATCTGACCTTGAAGTCATTACGCTGATGAAACGCCGTCTAAGTGGGACAGATTTGCATAGCGGGTGATGTGCAGCATCGTGCTGTTGTGTTAAAGAAAAAAGACTAACAAACTCTTTTAAATTCATTCTTTGTCTGTCTCCCTCGTCTCTCCCCCTCCTCCCCCCGGATGCTTCACTGTCAGCTCTCCATCAGGCTGGAGCTGCCGCACAGTTACACTCATTTCATTTCATACACAAAGGTTTTATAGACGGGGGAACCATGATGCAGTCTTGGGGGTTTTATAGTTTATGGAAATGTTGGAGGGAGAGCAGCTTTTGTATGGAAATGATTAGGGTGAGTTGTGTATGTATGTGTATGTATGTGTGTGTGAGCTCATGCTTCCTAAATGTCTGAGCTCACTCAGCTCTTTATTGACGTTATTGATCCTGGACGTGAAGGACGCGTTGCGTCTCATTTCTGTATTTAAATGTGTGTAACAGAGAAAATAAATATGATTAAGAAACGTGTGTAAAATGTTTTATTTCGCTTTAGTGTTAAAATTAACTTCTAGTGTTTTTTATTTATTTATTTGTCTTTTGTTTTGTTTCTCAGCATCAGCATCAGCGTATCCCGCGGCGACCATCAACGGCACCAGCTACGGTCACTACAGCAACGAGGATGAGGATCCAGAGGTTGGGTTCCCTCCGCCTCCGTCCCCCGGCGCTGTGGAGGAAATGAACAGAGACCTGCCACCGTCTCTTCCTCCACCGCAGCAGCAGCAGCAGCAGCAGCAGCACAGGTACATAACATCCACACATAATGTACAGTCTATTAAACCACGCACAGGGCCAGAGTTATTATAGTCTAATGGCACCACTAATGCGAAACCACTGTGTTATGAGATAAAGAAGAGTCATTAAACTAAATATTACAACGCATATGCATTATTTAGACTATACGGTCTAATTGCAGTGGCCTATTTACATTATGCATAAGTAATGATAGTGATAGCGTAGCAGCGTAAAAGCTCAGAGACTCGACTGCAGTCACACTGACGACAGCAGCTTTTCATTTTATTCATCAGCTATAGGCTGATTATTGTTGTTTTAGCTTGAAAACTGTTGGTTTTATGACGTTTTAAACCTTTAACAAAACATTCAAACGTCAGTGATGGAAAAGTGACGATTTCCTCTGAGTGGTTTTGGAAAAGTGACTTTTTACTGCAAATACAATCAGGAAATGATCTCATACTTGACTCAGCAGCTACTTTTAATCATGGATAATGAGTCTTTTTGTTCAGTTAATCCTGAGATAATATTACTCATCAACACTATTATAATAATAAAAAGATCCACCACATACACAGATATATAGATACATAATGGACTCACTGCTTCCTCCCTGAGTGATGGATGTCTGGGTTGGTGTGTGATGAATCATCCTACAAACACTAAAACACATCTCAGTCAGAGTAACAGAGTGATGTGTTTCCTGATTGAAAATACTTCATGACTTTGTTGAAAGACGATCAAAGTAACAGGGTGTTTTGCAAGATTCTGTCAACAGTCTTCTTAATGAGTATGTCTGAAACGCTGAAGTGTGTGTGTGTGTGTGTACAGCATCTCATGTGGTCAGAGTCAGAGTCTGGCAGCAATATACTCGTTTCCCTGCAAGTTTACTAGAGACAGTACACGCTATTGTTCTACTGAATCACGCCATCTGGAAGAGAGGAAATTGAATGATCTGACGTCTGTGGATGAATTCAGATTTCATATACTCTCGCTTGTTTTGCTGATGCAACCAACAAGTTTCTAAAAGCCTGTTTGGCGATCGTTTGGTCGATTGATTGATTGATCGGTTTTAAATAATTGTGACTTTTGTTCTGCAGCGACGTCCAGATGTCTGACGTTTTCTACCGGAAACTGATCAGCGACAAAGACAACGTCCCTCGAAACCGGACGTCTAAGAGCATGGACATGGGTGAGAAGACACACACACAAAAATAAAATATTATTGTCTCAACCGACACAGACCAGTCAAACATATGAGTCTAATCACTGAGCCAGAGACACACACACACACACACACACACACGCAGCTACAACAGCGATCACATGCGTCTTATCAGTACATTTCTTTGTTGTGATATGTAGCCCTCTCCTATTATCCACGGCCTGAGGGGATTTGACCTCCTGAACTCCTAAAACCCAGGGGCTTTCCAGCAGACTGGATGAACACGCCTGGTGTGTGTGTGTGTACATACGTCTGTGTGTGTCCTTTCTATTTGTGTGAATGAAAGGCGTGAGGTTTCCAATCTGGTGGCGTGCTGTGTGTGGACGGTGAGAGCGTTGGGGCTTATTTCCTGGTATTAACCCGAACTGACCCGTTCCTTCCCTCTCTTTTCTTCTCTCTGTCTGACTCCGATCTTTTCATTTTTCTTTAACTCTTTACTTTTTTTTTCTTCATTCCATTTCCTCCATTTTCCTGGCAAACATCTGTGCTTCTTTTGGTTTTTATTTCTCTCTATGTGTGTGTTTATCTCTCTTCTCGTTCTCCTGCTGAAAGTCGATGAGTTCATCTCTCTCTCTTCTCTGCTTCTCTCTGATTTCCAATCCTGGTTCATTAGGTTCAGTGGATGGGCTTTCTTCCTGCAGCACACGCCTCTGCCACACAAACTGATTGGCTTTCATTATGTACAAGGGTGATCTGTGCACGCTGTCGTGCACGTTCAAACACACACACGCTTCCTGTTCTATCCCACTAAGGACCCACTCCAATACCCAACACTATCTGCCTCCTCTCCCCATCTCTGGTCGTCCTCTGTTTCAGTCTGGTCTCTTCAGATCTGTATTCATCTCTTCTGTTTCCCCAAACTGTGTGTGTGTGTGTGTGTGTGTGTGTATTCGCTCTGACCACATACATGACCTCAGACGTCAACCCTGTCTACACAGTTTTTTTTTTTTTTTTTAAACCCGGGGGAGTTGTCTCATTGGTCTTTACAGTCCCGTGTATCTGAGCTCCAGCAGGTTAGCTTTTATTAAACACCACTTGACAGAAAGAGGTGAGCTGCTTTTATTGACCTTGGATGCTTTAGCAAATAGTCTGTTGACTCAGAGTTTTTACTCAATAGACTCCTAAATCCTCACACACGCGGCGCCTGCCCACGGCCACATGAATATCAGAGTCACTGACACTGTAACGGCTCCAAACTCTGAATTATTTCAGTCCAGTTGAGTCCCAAACTGTTGTGGATTTAATCCAAAGGATCCTCGAGTTTTGAATCAGGTTTTTATTTGTCCGACTGCACGTTTTTATTCTCTTACAGCTATAAAATAAATCTCTCTACTATGTAACAGTTTTTTTTCTTCCCTTCACTGAATAAGCAATAAGTAAAAAACTAATGCTTTGTCAGTGTGGTGTGTATGGATTTATCTGAAGTTGTTAAAGTGCATTGAAACATTAAAACTTTGAGGAGACGTAGAGTCCGTGCTCTGTAATGTAATGGGAATCTTTAATGTTCAGAGTCTCAGGTTGAATAAATGACCTGTAATCACCGTCTTCACTCTGTAATGTGATTTTAGTTGATTTGGTAAAAGCCTGTGGTTTAATACGACAGAAAAAAAAACACTTGTCCTTTTATTTTTTTGCTAATCGACCGACTGATTGTACGTCGAGTCTGAAGGAGTCAACAGAGATTCAGTGTTAAACCACATCCTCGGTGAAAAGGAGGAAACATTTCAATCCATAAAAACACAAATGGGACGTAAGGTTATCGTCCACCAGACTTTTTTCCATGTCAGAGGTCAAATATGGACGTGGATCTGCTCTCATTATTTCTCACCTTTTCCCGTGACCCTTGATTTCTTCCTTTTCTTAGACTCTTCTCCACACGTTTCCTTTTCCTCTCACAGCAGCACCAATCTCCTAAATATAATATCCAGTTATAGAATAAACATGTGCGGCATTATAAAGGTGGCTGAGTGAAGGTTAAAAGAGGATGTGAGTCTTGTGCTGTGGCAGGAGGAGACGATCTTGGCTGCCGGCCACGCAGACTTTTATCTTCTGCACAGAAAAAAGAGGCTTTTATTATCTGGCAGGGTCATGTGATGTGGCCTGAGAACAGTTCTTCTCCAAACTTTGAAAAAAAAAAAGGTATTTCTGTGTCTTTTGTCTCGTTGCAACAGATTTGTTTTTATGAAACAACCGCTGTTGATTTCTAAGCGTGTTTTTTTAACCTCCCTCCTCCGTTTATCTCCGTCCCTCCAATATTCTCCCCTTCTCTCATTTTCTCTCTCCCTCGTCCGTCCGTCCGCCAGGAAAATTGACCTCATAAAAAATGAAAAGGATTATTTAAGAGTAATGAAAACCTATTATTGTATCCCATGATGCACAGCCTGTGGCCGCCACCATCCTGTTTAGTTAGATTAGGTGGTGGTGGTGGTGGGTGGACGTTTTCTTCTTGTTTTCTTTATCCTCCTTTTATTATTTGTCTCTCACTGTCTCACCTCTGTCTGTTCTCATTTTCTGTCCCGATCATAATATCTGTCTTTTCTCTGCTTTTCTTTTTCATTTCCTGTTTGAGTCTCGGGGTCATTTTGTTCCTGACTCATCTCTCTGTGATTCTTATTTAAAGTATGACACCAGTCAAACCAACAGAGCCACTGTGATGTTAATTCTGCTGTGTGTAATAAAATGTTTAACTTTTCTTTTCTTCTTTTCCAGTGGCTGACGAGAGCAACGTGGCGTCGCTGGTCAAACAGAGAAACGGTGAGTTTTGTGATTTTCTTTAGTTATTGTATCGTAAAATGTTTGTTCTCTTTCACCTCACCCTCCCTCCACTCCACGGCTGACAGAGTTGAGTTGTGAAGCACTTAGTGTCTGAGCTCTCGCCGGTTTATATCCGTGCAGGTCAGCAGGCCCACGGTGCTCAATCCTCACCCTGCCGACAGCAGCCGCATTACGTTACGACGACTTCTCCGCTCTCACTTCCACCTTGTTTTATTTGAATCAAGTGCTCAAAGTGCTGCACACCGACTGACTTTCAGACTCGTAGCGCGTTACGTGTGATTTAACACGTCGCTCGTTCAGTCGCTTAAATATAAAACCTCTTAACAATTCACCGCCAGCGTCAGACAATAGTAACGTTTCGACCAAAATCTAACGAAGCGAAGTCGACGAGGCTGAAGATGAAGACAGAAGATGATTGTGTCTCTGCTGTTTTCAGGGAACAGACTGTGCAGTGATATGAGCTGATAGAGCAGCGGTGAATTTCCACTGAGTCAGAAATAAAACTGCTCCGGCGTTTTCTTCTCAGGGGGCCAAGGCTGCAAACTGTCCGTGGTTGTTCTGGGCATCACCAGAGTATAAATCAAGCTGCTGCTGACAGAGAGCTGCTCCGTGTTTTTAACTGTGGACGAACAGCAGACGCTTTATTTTTAAAATGGCAACAAGGTTCACATAAAGAAAAGATCCGAGACCGACCAGGCGATTTATCGGTGATGTTTAGAGTCAGTTTCCTTCCTGTGTCTGTGTCTGTGTTTACACACACACACACACACGCCGATCCCTTAAATCCACCTGCGGCAGCCAACTGAGCCTGTTGCTGCTGGAATACAAATGGACCGAGCGGCGGTGTTGACCTCAAATCCCCCACACTCAGCATTCCCACAAATGGCTTCACCTCCTCCTCCACCTCCTCTTGGCATTTCTGATCAGCAGCCATAACCCAGTACAGCCCAGGATAAATGAAGCCGTCCATTCCTCCTCCTTTCTTCTTCTTCTTCTCCTCCTTTTTTTCATCCCTTCTCCCATTGACATCTTAGCTAATGTGTATTGACAGGACTTTACGTGTTTTTCATTTTTTGCTGACGCAGTGTATTCTCCAAGCTTCCTGCACACACACACACACACACACACACACACACACACCCTCCCCAGCCTCCTTCCTAAATGGCCTCAGTGTTTCTTTATGGGCTTTGACATATTTCATTAGGCGGATGGTCTTAAGAGGCCTGCTTGGCTTCTTTAATCTGGATAACACCCTCTCTCTCTCTCTTCACTCCTCTAACTCTCTCGCTTTCCTCCTGCTCCATCTTTCTCTCTGTCACTTACTCAAGCTCTCCCTCTCCCTCCCTCTCTGTTGAACCTCCAGTCTTAGGAGTCTCCATCTTCTATAGAGCTTTTACTTTTTTTTCTTCTCCTCTTTCGCTTTCATCTTCGCCACCATTTTCCTGTTTCTTTCCAACGGTTTCTCTCTTGATTATTCTCTGTCGCCAGACTCATCCCTGTTCTTAGTATCCTCTCAATCCCAAAACCTTCATCTCTTCTCTTTCTTCTTTTCTCTCCTGCATCCAATTCTCTCTCTCCGTGATCACTTTTATTCTCGGTCTCTCAACAGGCTGATCCTTTTTTTATTCTCTCTCCCTCCATCCACTGCAGCTGTATCTGTTCCAGCTTTATGTGATTATGGTGAACATGCTCCACTCTCTGGGTTTCCTCTCTACCAAGTCAGACCCAGCCCAGCATCTCCTCCAGCCTCTGTGTGTGTTTAAGTGTGTGTGTGTGTGTGTGTGTGTGTGTGTGTGTGTGTGCAAACACCCCGCAGACAGCCAAAAGCGTAATGGACAGATATCCCTTCATTCATCCTTCCATTTCTCTCCTTCAGAGTCTAACATCTCCCCTGGCAGAAGGCTGCCCTCTTACAACACACCTGGGAGCTCATCCAGCACTCACACACACACACACACACACACACACACACACACACACACACACACACAAGCTTTAGGACTGTGCAGAGGATTATACTGCAATACTGCACCTCAGCCTCATGCACATCTGCTTATATTTGCTCGTGGTTTCATTTCTTTTTGCTTCCATTTCTATTTGTTTTTCTTTTTTCAGTCTTTTTGAATGTGTCTTTCCATGTGTGTGTTTTGTGTTTGTGCCCAACTAACAGCTAACCCTGCAGTGTGCACACACACACACACAGAAACACACACACACACACAGAAACACACACACACACACAGAAACACACACACACACACAAACACACACATACACAGAAACACACACACCGGTGCCATCTCTGTGCCCATTAGTTCCTGTTGTTTCTTCTTCTGCACAATGAGACTTTAAAAACCAGCCGGCGTCCTGCCAGCGCTGGAGCCTCGGCTTTGTGCTCACACTCTTTGTTCGGATGCTGTGTAACTCTGCCTCTCGCTGTCACTGGCTCCTTATTTTTACTTTTGTTTCTCTCTCTCCGTCCTTCACTTGTTTACATCCGACATGTCACCGTTGATTTAAGGTGAAAGTCGCCATGTTGCATTGAATTGAACTGCTTGATTTATGTGTGTGTGTGTGTGTGTGGTCACATGGAGGAAAACATGAAGGAAAACCTCCATTTTTCAAGGTTAAATGAAGGTTTAGAGTCAGACAGTCTAATAATTAACATTTATTTATATATTTTCTGTTATATCAACACATGTTGACCTGTGTTGATCCAGCTCTGATGATAATTCATTTTTTGAACAATATTCTGGATCATTGGATCCGACCAGACGATGTTGCACCTTCCTGATGTCAGATGAAGACTGTTGATTTAGCCTCGTGTTTCTGTTTCTCGTCCCAGCTGCTGTTTGTGTCGTCGGAGCCTCGTTGTGCTGCCGGCGTCAGGCTCATCATCTCATCTAATTGTCCTCTTTACCCACAATCCCCCTGTAATTAACGATGACCCCTAACATGCGGGTTGTGAAAACGTCACGACAGCAGCACAATTACCATCTTTATCGATATAAAAACATTAAGTCAGATGGTTCGGGCCTTCGCAGGTGTGTGTTTATTCACCCTGCTGTTCTCCCCCTTTTTATCCTCCACACATTTTACAAATGTCTCGCTCCAAACCTCATCCGTACTCTGCCACCACCGCCACGCTGCTGTAATCCTGTAGAGGTAAGCAGTAATTATGAAATGGCCTTTAAAGTCCCCTCCAGTTATTAAAGCCATTCATCTAGTTGGAGGCTAAATATGTTCATCCCATATGGCTCCGTTCCCTCGTACATCTGAGCAACACGGCTCCATCCCAGACCTGTGGTCCACCGTGTACACATATATATATATATATATATATATATATATACAGTATATATATACAGTATATATATATATATATATATATATATATATATATATATATATATATATATATATATATATATATATATATATATATATATATATACACACACACACAAACAATGGAGCGATGCAGGTCGTTATTAATTAGTCTTAATTAGACATTATTTAAAGACATGTTTTTTATTGCTGCGCTGTGGTTTCCTTTACAGGTCTGAACTTGGACCTTGTTGATTTATAATTTTGTTTGATTTATAAATGTGTGAAAATTGTCGCACACTAATAGACTTGTTACTCAGTTCCCTGTGGTTTTAGGAAATGACCTGGTTTTATTATAAAACTCAGCGTTCGGGGACAAATGCAGTTTGAGTTGGACGCCAACACTCGATTGGTTTCTGTGTTTTCATAAGGTTTGATTTCACTCTACCAGTCTGGTCTTTTTCTTTATAAAGCTCCTCCTGAAGTCTGAGAGAGGGAGGCTGAGTTCGAGACGTAAGAAACGTTGCAAAACGTTTAATTAAACAGAGACGGAGACGACTGAAGCTGCTACATTGACTTAAACAATATTACATCGTTCATGTTTAAAGGCCTGAATTCACAGTTGGATTTAATCTAAGGTGAAGTCATGAAGATACATATCAGTGTGTGTGTCCATTTCACTCAGCATTTATTGAGTAAAGATTGTTAACATCCGTTGTAATTCAGGATTATTTAAGACTTCGTTTGAATTAAATCTGTTTTATTGAAACTGTAACACAGGAACAGGCCTTTTCTGTCCTGTCTAACAGTTTATTTAATGTTTCTGCTGGATTAAATTCAATAACCTTTACTGAGCCGGACCAACACGGAGACAGGCTTTATTTTACAGGCGTGTAGCGTGTGTGTGTGTGTGTGTGTGTCGTGTTGTTTTTCACAGTAAAGTGCAGGTCAGGGCCTGTTTTACTGCTCTCTGGGTTTTATTGGTCAGTCATGAGATTGAATCTGAGATAGAAAAGTGTGTGTGTGGTTCAGTGTGTCACATGTTTGTTTGTGTAAATATATGTGTAGTGAGTGTGTGTGTGTGTGTGTGTGTGTGTGTGTGTGTGTGTGTGTGTGTGTCTACCTAATTTAAAGAACTATAGCCAGAAGCAACAAACCTGCTTTTTCACTGTTGACTCAAGTGTCTCCTTGGTAACACACACACACACACACACACACCTTATCCCTACCACCACCTATGCCACCTCCAGCTGTTTTAATGGAAGGGGGTGTTTGTGGTAACTGTGGCAACCTTTCAACCAATCTGCTGTAAAGGTGCTCACTGTGGAGACGTGGTAGAGTTAAACCCTGCAGAGTCTGTGTGTGTGTGCATGTGTGTGTGTGTGTGTCAGTCAAACAATGTCAGGCTTCATTATGAATAAGACAATATTCAATACAATAGTTTGTTATATTGGATATTGTAATAGGTACGAGATTAAGCTGGGATTAGCAGTGAGTGTTTGTGTGTTGTATTATATGCCTGCTACACACACACACACACACACACACACACAGTCTGTATAGTAAAGCCTATAATTTCGACAGTTTTAAGTTAATTTATTCTTGTGCTCATTGGATGAAATAATTGTTAGTAATAATCGTGTGCAGACAACTTTTATTTAAAAAAGGATTTTGTTTTGTGGCAGGGATAGAAAAACATGTGAGGATGATGATGATGATGAGGATGATGATGATGACGGCGACGTGGTGACATGATGACGTTGACCCGTCTTATCTTTGAACCGTAGTGATGCTGTTGTTTCGGTGGAGCTCAGCAACAGGTTGCAGGTGACGCTGTTTGAGGCTGTTGGAGGCTGTTTGAGGCTGTTTGAGGCTGTTTGAGGCTGTTTGAGGCTGTTTGAGGCTGTTTGAGGCTGTTTGAGGCTGTTTGAGGCTGTTGGAGGCTGTTGGAGGCTGTTGGAGGCTGTTTGAGGCTGTTGGAGGCTGTTGGAGGCTGTTTGAGGCTGTTTGAGGCTGTTTGAGGCTGTTTGAGGCTGTTGGAGGCTGTTGGAGGCTGTTGGAGGCTGTTGGAGGCTGTTGGAGGCTGTTGGAGGCTGTTGGAGGTGGACAGCCTCAGCCTCATCACGTCACCGTGTCAGTCCTGGTCTGGGCCCCGAGGTGACGTTACAGGCAACGACTTGACTGACAACATGTCAACATTTACATGTTGTGTTCACGTTCAATAAGAGACTTAAATATCAAAATGACACCTAATAAGTTTTAATTACTTCACACCATTGTGGTCTCTTCCTTTACGATGGTTTGATGGATAATTAGTGCCTCTAGCTGTTTGTCTCGACAAACCAACTCCTAATATTCACATCACACAACTCTTTTTGGATAGAAACAAACACTCATTTGCATTTTTTCTCTGCTGATTTATTCTCGTTCAGTTAAATTTGAAGTCACACTTGAATGGAAACTCTGTTACTTTCTGATAGAAAAGTAGCAAAATGTGACGTTGAGGTTTTGATCTCAGGAGTGGTGGGTTGGGGTGGGGGGGCCCTACAGCTGTGAAGGGCATCGCCCCGTCGTCCTGGGCTGTTTGGCTGCTAGGCTGTTTGTCAAATATGTGCACCAGCTTGAATCAGTGGCAATCAGGCAGACATGATGCGAACGGATCCACGAGAGCATCTGCTGGCACAGCGGGCAGCGATATGTGATAAACGCTGATTTCACCCTCCATTGGATCGAGCTGGCGATGATAGCCACCTCTCCCCCGCTCATCCATCCTATTAAACCCTCATTATTCATTTACCTCCAGCCTCAACCGCCTGACATGCATGGAACGAGTGTACTCACACACACACACACACACTTTTTTCAAAAGTGAATTGTACTAACTCTTCTTTCTCCTGTTTCATCTCCGGCGGTCAAGGACACACTGCTATCTCAAACAGGCAGTATCATGACTTTAATTTAAAAAAAAAACTTGCTTCAAAATTCACACATTTTGTAGTAAATGCACACACACACACACACACACACGTGCTCACACACACACAATCTCTCTGTGTTTAGTGCAGCAGTGCACTGGCAAGGAGCTTAATTCTATCAGGCTGCGAGCTGGACAGCCGTAATTACATTTGTGACACAAATCCTGCCTCTCAAATTGAGCGTTTTATTCCTGAGCGCCCCCCCCTCCTTTATTTATAACCCCTTATTCCCCATAAATCCCACTTCCTCTCAGAAAGTCAATTTAAGACTTAAAAGGCAGCAACGCTCCGCTTACTTTTACCCCCTCTCCTCCTCCGACTCTATCGCCGCTTCTCTCTTCAGTTTCACTTTCACACAGTTTTCCTCACCTCTACTTCTTTGGAGCTTTGAAATTACAAAAAAATACGTCTTAAACCAGTGAGTGCCACGATGGGAGAAAAGTCATCCCTACGGGAAAGTTTCATAAAAAAAACCCCAGCAGCTTGAAAACCTGTCTGTAACTTCTCTTAGTGATCCACAGCTGAGAGGAGCTGCTCTCAGTTCGTCCTCCATCCTGCAGGGTGGGCTGTGTCTTTGTCTCTTTTTCCTGTTTCCTCCTCCTCCTCCTCCACTCTTTACGATCTCCTGCTGAATCAGCGGCGGCCTTCATCATCGTCTCCCCCTCTCCTCCTCCCCCACATCGTCTCCTCCTCGTCTCTCTGGAGTCGGAGGCCACAGCGTACAGTATGATGGCAGTTCATTTATTCCTCCTCTGTGTTGCTTATGCATGAGCCTGTCAGTTCCTGTAGTGCCGTTCCTCTCCTGTCCCGCTACCACTCCACCTCATTCATCCTTTCTTTTCCTTCCTTTATGTTTCTCCTATAGGTCTCTGACTTTTTTCCTCCGTTTCTGTCACAAGCCTGGTTCTCACCCTCTCTCTCTGTCTCCCTGCACCTCTCTCTTCATCTCATCTTTCTGGGTTTTTTTAACCTTTTTGAGCTGTTCCCATTAGTGAGAAGGTGTTTGGGTTGAAACCAGGTGATGTTACAAACTGAATCAAAGATATTGCAAGATTTTAAATAATAATAATAATAATTTATTCGAAGAAAGTGTTGAAGAAGTCTGTAGTTTACTTCCCTCCTGAAGTAGTTTTCTTTCATCTTTAATCCAGCTTTAATAAACAGTGTTCATTAATAGTTTCTACACTCACGGCTGTTGTTTCCTGTCTGTCTTTAGGTTCTAAAAAAAACCAGGAACATGATAAAGGAATTACATGGAATTCAGCTGCTGGTTTATTTGAAGTCTAAATATAAATGTTGCAGTATTTTACTACAGATGTGCATCGTTTCTGCTGATTTTCTTCAGTTCTTCAGCGTGATTAGACCTCGTTTGTGTTTGATTGACATCTCAACCTCCAATTAGTGTCATTTCATGTATCATGGTGGAGGTTACTCCTTTATCGTTCTTATGAGCTGTTGGGGTTTCGTGACCTGACATGAATTTGTGTAGAGCTGCTTTCACCTTCAGCCTGAACCGACGTCTGATTAGTCAGAATATGAGAACAAAAAAGTGCTTCTCCTCTTTTTTTCTTCTACTTTCAGGAGATAAAGCTGAACATTAGGCCGTTTTTTCGGTTTGACCCATAATTCATGAGTGGGATATACGGGAGGATTTCAATTTAATTACAGTCAGGCACTTAGCAAGGCAAGGTCAGAAAAGCAATGACCACAAATTTCTGAGCAGTGAGTTACGTTGGAGGAGAGTCCAAATATTGCAATAAGAGCTCTGGGCTGGAGCTGAGAGGTATTAAAATGTCTTTCTAACAGTTTTTAAGAGGTGATCATGATTGAAACACATGTGAGAAATGTGTCAGAGAGGAAGTATGAACTGATCTTAATCTGAGTTCAACTTTATTAAAATCTTCAACATAACAGCACGTATCAGAGGATAAAATCACTCCTCCATCAATCAACATCTGTCCACCTTGTCTCCGTGTCGTCCCGTAGAGCCTTCAGCCGATGGAGCGCTGGGTCCGACGCTGGGCCTGTGGAAGTCCAGCTCCCTGGAGAGTCTCCAGACCGCCATGTCAGAGGTCAAGCAGAAACAGATCCAAGCCCAAGTTCCCATCCACCGGCCTCGGCCTCACATGGTCCGGGGTCGCGGATGCAACCAGAGCTTCCGCATCGCCATCGACAAGTCCTACGACGGACCCTCTGAGGACGGTGAGACTCCATTCAGCGTTTTTAAAAATAGGAAGGACGTGTTCAGTCACTGGCGTGGTTGGTATAAAGTAGCCTTCTTCTCTAGACATCGTATCCCTTTTAAATTAGATGCTACACTGCCAATCCCCATCCCTTAGGCTTTAAAACACACTGGCACTCAAGAGGAGCCAGAGGCCTGCCAAGGGACAGCGCTTAGCCTAAGTACCTTAATGAAATGCTACATGATTTTATCCACTCAGCAATTCAGAAAGAGCAACTTCATATCTCACAGCAGCATATTCTTATAATACTTTTCCCTGTGAACACACACACACACACACACACACACACACACACACACACACACACACACACACACACACACACACACACACACACACACACACACACACACACACACACACACACACACACACACACACGGGCTCGTGAGTGTGTGTGTTTGATTACAGAGAAAATTACAATCCTCAATTTTAGCTGAAATCATTACAAGTTAATACTGAATGTTGACTAATGATGTTTGGGGGAAAATGAACCGTTAATAAATGAAAATAAGCTCCGGCATCTCAGTCACGTTTGTGTAAAGATGAAGAAGTCGACGCCCCCTTCAGGTAGCGACAGTAATTACACAAACAGAGACATTAATAAACGTATACGTGTAAATGTATTTACGTGTTGTCGTGAGTCCAGGTTTAGTTTCCTGCAGTGCAGAGGAACGTATACGTACGTAACATGTGACGTATGCAGCCGTGTTTACCTCCACAGACGACGACATGTCAGAGCACAGCTCCGGTCACGAGACAGCCGCCAGCACTTCCTCCCGCCAGGACCTGGACGCAGAGGACGGGAAGAAGAAAAGTAAAGTGAAAACAAAAGAGAAGAAGAAAAAAGACAAAAAGACAACGTATGATTCTCTGGAGGATCCAGATAAAAAGACAAAAAGGAAACGATTCGGCCTCATCAGGTAGGAAACTTCAAGTCCACAAACTTTTAATTTATCTGAAACTTTCAGACACTGAGGTGACTCTTCTCAGTTGGTTAGTCAATGATAAATGAAGTAAAGAAGTTGTAGCGACTGCGATGCCAGTACCTCGATTCTGCAGGTAATGAGGCTTGTATTTCATCACTACACAAAACCCCAAGGTCTTATTCTAAAGCATCAACAAGATGCTAATTACTAAAACTCCCTCAGCCAAACGGTTGCTGATTTCAGAAGAAAAAATTGTTGCTTCTCTTTATGTTTCTGTCTTGGTGCGGTGGTTTTTAAATCACACCTACAACCATGTAAACATCTCTGTTGCTGTGAAAGATACAACGCTCTGTAAACAGTAGGATTTAGGTTTTTATGTGGGAATCGTTGTAAAACAGCCCGCTGCTCTACTTTCCCCTGGTTTAGTTAAAAAAAATTACCCAGTGAGCACGGCAGGATTAAGGGATATCGGCTTATTGGATATAAACACAACCTTGTTGGTAATGGAGGGTATCCATTATCTCGCAATCCAAGCGAAGTCTCAGCGACACCGTACCGACCCAAACCCCTCGTCACCCCTTTATCAACGTGTCCCCATCGTGATTGTGGTGGTACAATCCTCCAACAGCAAATCCTTATCTATTGGCAGTGACACGGTGTGGTCAGTGTATCACTGCACTTCCAACACTTGAGATTCAATTAGGCTGCGGTGAGAGATAACGCAGGCCGAGCGTCGTCCTACAGATGGAAGATAAGAATCCAATCGGCCACAGTGTCAAGGGCGGTAATGGAGGAGATGTTCACACGGTGAAGACGTCGCTGGGAAGGGCAACATGAAGGACACGACTCACACAACAACTGCTATTACAGAGGTTAAAGTTGAGGATGAACCTACACAAAGATACGTTTTTCCTGTTCGTCTGCAGCAGAAACAAATCGCTGTGTGACAGACTGTGTTGATTTGAAGTCTCTTCATCTAAACTCCGTGAGCATACACAACCAGATCATCTCTGTTTATATGTTGATGTTGGGATTTTTCTCTCTTTCT
This sequence comes from Polydactylus sextarius, assembly GCA_016801845.1. NCBI lineage: Eukaryota > Metazoa > Chordata > Actinopteri > Polynemidae > Polydactylus > Polydactylus sextarius. The sequence continues at coordinate 11,289,470 of CM028925.1, forward strand.
TTATGTTTTTTTAGTTTCTTCCTCTGGCCACATTTAACTTCAGACTGAATGTTACTTGTTGGAAGCAGCAGGTCGTGTCTGCTCTTCTCTTTACATCCAGACAGATTCAGGCTTTGTTGGTGTTGAAAATACTAATTAAGTCTTTGCATAATTTCTCTCTGTGTCTGATTATTTCTTTGTCTGGGAGGAAATCTGAAGTTTTTACACCACAGATGATGATATTAGACACTAATAAAGCCAGTACAAGTGTGTGTCAGCTGGTCTGGGCTGTGGTCATGAATAACTGAACATTTGTCATAATTAAATATGAGGTAATGATGAAAACGTGTTAGTGAGCTCGTTGAGTATTGTTTTAAATATCTTTGTAATGAGAAGCAGCTTCATCTTAACTTTGAGGTCCAAGGATCAGGATCAGGATCAGGTCTGGATGTATCTGCTGGCTCATCTGGACTTTTCATTTACAACCTCAGCCTTGTGAATTGGCCACAATAATGAGAACCAGTCTACAAGCAGCAGTGATGCAACAATGGAGGTGATCTTTGTAAAGAGCTTCCAGATTGTTTCTCTCTCTCTCTCTGGCCTTTGTCTGGCCGACTTGATCGTTATTGAACTTGAAATATGACTTAATTAGCTGGAGGACTGCGCGGTTCAATCTAATTGCAGCACTCAAATGTTATTTTACTCCAATGGCAGCATTAGGAAAAGGGCATATTATAAACATATGACCTCAATTTACCTTCTGCAATCAAAGTGTTTGCAACAGCAGCTTGAACAACAAATGTTGGAAGTGAGACGTAAATGTTTAGTTGATGTTCTTCCAGTGTTTTGTTGTTGTTGTTGTTGTTGTTGTTGTTGTTGTTGTTGTAGAAAACAGCTGTGTATGAGGTGACCTCTGAAAATCACATATTTGTTTTCATCTAAATTCACAAGAAGACTCACATCAGTAGATGTTTGCTTTAATTAAAAGCTAAAAACCTGTTGGACTAAAACCAGCCGTCACTCTTTTATATTAAAAAATATCAGATCATAATTTAGTTGCAACCAAGTAAACTTTATCTGCTGATGAAGATCGTTTCTTATGATTGAAAGCTGCTGAAAATGGATCTTGTGCTGAGATCGTTTCTTCCAATTTTGATATTAACATCAGCCGTATTGACCTGCCTTTCTCCGGCCGATGCCAGAGTCTTAATAAATCGTCTTGTGTGCAAACAAGACCGCCGTTAAATTATGTATATTGTTGGTTATTGGCTGAAAAGTTGCGGCGTCATTAGATTTAAAATTCAGTCTGTTGTGTTTCCTCACTCTGCACCAGTTTCCTGTTTCCCTGAAGGGAGTTGACCTCCGATGCGACATCTCGTCTTCTTCATGAGCCGACTCTCAACGCTCCACTTCGCATCGCGTCTCCCTGATTGTTAAATAAGTCGAGACAAATGGCAGCAGCCTTCAGACCTTTCTCAGCAGAGGTTGACTGCTCGTCTTGTCTGTATGCAGCAGACGGTGGTGAAGTCTTTGCCTGAAACGTCGCCTCGGGGCTGCGACACTGACGGACTGAAGAAAGACGAACGCTACGACTACGAGACACTCTGCTGTTTTCTCTCGACATCTTGTCAAACATAGAATAACCTGGTCAGAGGTTTCCCATGTCTTTATCAAACAAGGATATTTACATCCTACCTTTTCATTCTAATTAAACTTGCCAATAATATTATTTCATTTTACAAACAAAGCGAAGGATCGAGTTTCTTCTCTGCAGCGAAAAGTAATATTTTTACAAGTTCCTAAGTCTGGAGAAGTTGATGGTGGCTTTAATTCTAGTGTGTGCAGCTTATGTTTGAGCTCATAGCCTGTCTTATTTTTGTGTGGGGATTAGACATATTATGGTCTGATCCAGCATGACTTAAGCAGGAGGTCAGGGTTTGAAGGATATAGCTTGTGACTAACATCCTCTGATTGTGTCATCGAGTCAGTTTCGCTTCAGGTGACATTTGACACGCGGTTGAGAAAGTGAAGTGAAGTCGTGTGTGTGTATTTTTATTCTGTTTATTCTTTTTACAGACACATACGACGACGTCTGCTCAAGTGCATGTCACCGATCAGTGGGTGTATCATTCATCTGCCCCTGTGGCCCCACGGGGCACTGACATGTCCCGTCAGTCAACCAGTCAGTCGGTTGGTCGATCGGTCGATCGGTCAGTCATCTGGTTGGTCAGTCAGTTAACCGGTCGGTCGGTCGGTCAGTGTTACTGTCGCTATCAGCACCATCCCACTGTGACAACAGTCACAAACCGACGTCACGCCGCTAATTTAAGTAAGATGAAAGCTGTCGTTTTGATTCAGTCTTAACAAATCCACATACAACGTGATGATATATCTTCTTCCACTTCACTTCTGCGTTTGCAGCGTTGAAGAAATCCGACTGAAACAAGCCAATTAGCGACGTCCGTTCCGCTCTCATCCTATCGCGGAGCAGCAGGATGTGCAGGGTTGAGAGGTAGTGAGCGGTGGGTTGTTCTCTACTCAACCTCAGCCTTGTTGTCAAAGTGGTGGCGCCCGCTGTGGGATGATTTCTGAAGGATTACTGCTGTTATTGAGCTCTCCACGCCCCACTCTCTTCTTTTTTTTAAAGTTAATTCTCTTCGTCCTTCTCGTGTTCGTCCTGTTTCACTTCTCTCTCTTTAAACACTTTAACTTACTCTCTGACCTTAAACGAACTGTTGATTTACAAACTGTTGAACTGCAAAAAAAATGAGCCGTTGAGTTCCAGTTGAATTCACATAATTTTCCTAATATGATCTCTGTGAGGTCCCACAGACCCTCTACCAATTAGATAAGAGAGGAGATGTTTCTGATCCGATCACCATCAGTAACCTCGCTCTGAGAAGTGAAACCATGCGTCACCGGTTAATGGACGTGTAGTAAAAACGCTGCAGCTCTTTTGTTGGCGACATGGAGACCTTGAACGTGTTGCAGAGGAAGTGAAATAGAAGAGACACATGGATGTAGACTTTAGCCGTGGTTGTCAGCCGTGTTGGGAGCCATCCCAAAATCCCTGAGACATGTTTGTGTGGGTGTGTTTGCAGTGACTCTAAGCTGTGATGGGGGAAGGGGGGATTGAAGGTGCATTACTTAATCCTAGCGTTGGTTAATGCACTGCAGGTGGATTTCTTTGATCCACCATCTCATCTGGCATTTAAAGACTGTTAGCAGCGATGATATGTGAGTGGAGTCTTCAGGGGAGTATTTATTCATCTTCTCTTTTGTAAAATATGCATAAGGCCCATACATTTTGAAGGCAGGACACACCTTTCTCCTGAGGTTAAGAATCCTCTCTCCCCCCAACTCTTTATCTTTTCGTAAATAATATATGTAAAACCACAAATCACTTTCTTTGCAACACTTGACGCGTATGGAAAGCAGCAGCGCGGTGGCGTCGACTAATCAGCGCTGCCTTAAATACACGCGTTCACAGTTAAAGTGCACGATGTCTTCTTCTACTTCTACGTCTTCAAACCTGCTGTGTTTCAACGGGCAGAGGTTGAAACAACTGAAATGGAGACAGCAATCATGCAAATTTCACTGAGGGTTAATATCACCTCTTATCCAACCCCCTGTTCCAACCTGCAATTATAGAAACCTAGAATTGATTATTTATCTGTGTGTGTGGGTGAACGTATAGATACGATGCACATTAAATGAAAGAGCGTGAACACGTTTCTACGTGTTTCTCTGTTGAAGCCGTTATGCATCCAGCTCTTCTACCATTACAATTCCTAATGCATCTGTCCTCTTAACCCCCAAAAAAGCACCTTAATGTTAAAATATGGTTGAGAGCGAGGGACAGATTCACCCTTCACAGAGGAGCACTGGTTTTAAAATGACAGCTATTTCATTCTATAATTCAGATTTATGCACAATTTGCTCCCTGTAAGACTCCCGCCGCCCTAAATATTAAAAGCTGCCAAGTATATTTGCCATCGTTGAAAATGAGCTTTTTTGCAGCAGAAGCAGCTTCCTGTTCCTGCTACTGAGGCTGATTCTAATTTACAACTTTGCCGTGGAGGCAAACAGACGCGGACGCTATCACCGTCGGCAGCTGCCGGAAAAACAAATTAACTTTTTTTCCTGCGTTTTCTAGCCTCCGTTGGACGCGATGGGCAGCTTTTTGCCGAGATGATGTGTGTGTATATTGGTGTTGATGTGAGCTGTCTGTCAAATATCAGAGGGATGGGAATTGACAGAGGAAATGATGAGGAAATCCTCATGCATATATATCAGCTGATAAAGGGGCAGTCGTGACAATCCTCCGCCTCTTTTCCTTCCCGACCCACCGTCCGGCTCCGTCTGTGTCGCATCCTCTCTGCTCTTTTATGTCTCTTGTCTTTCATGGCCCGACTACACCTGCCTCCTTTTTCTCTTCTTCAACCATTTTCCTCAGAGCGACTCACTCCTCTTCACTCAGAAGAAAAAAAGAAGAAGAAGCTCCAGCAGAGCAGAAGAAGACTTAATTACTTTCTTCACAAGCCTCTAAACAGCTTGTTTACCTTCTTAACTTCCAGAGTCTCCCAGGAAGTTTTCAGTCCCACAAAGTCTGCAGCGTTTAATGATCCGCCCTCCAGACCAGATTATCTACTGTATATTTGTTTTTGATTAATGTTCCATACTTATTCACATCCTCTGTTACATAAGAAGCTCATCAGTCTTTAATGTTCTCTCGAGAGTTTTTCCAGCAATCATTGGGCCAAAGTCACTTCCATCATTTAGAAATGAAACTCTTCATTTTTATTCCTGCCGGTAACGTCTGCGACTCATCCAATTAAGGAACACGATACCCACATTTGTATAGTGAATGATTACCCATAAGGTAATTATCAGATGAGACTGTGAGCAGAGATTTCCATTTGTGTTGATCAGTTTGATGATCCATCAGTTCCTATCGAGTTATGACATTTGAATTGACCCTGAGGGAGCGACGGTTTGAAGAGCAGACGCGTTCATACGGTCCAGACGGCTCAGCCGCTCGCTGCCCATCACTCAGCAGCCAATTAAAGGTATTCATGTGGCCACAGGAAACAGTCATGACCAATTAGCATTTGATCTTACGTCGTCATGCACACACATGCACTCAGAGAGAGCAGGGCGCCAGGAAGCGATTACACCTCCGATGGCAGTTACGTCCTCTCCAGTCATCTTCATGCCACGAGTGATGGATGGACTTCCTCTGTCATTTAAGGTCCTCTAATGACACACACATGCAAGAACACACACACACACACTCTCACACACACACTTCTTGTCTTTCTTTGCCCCCTCACGTATCTTCCCACTAAGACCCACACAGTGTGTGTGACCTCTGCTTTCCAGACGGAGAAGGTTAAGTGTTTCTTGTCGGAGGATGTGTGGAGGGCTGCAGGAGCCAACACTATAACCTTTCCCAGTTTGCCAGTGGCTCTCATGTGGAGCCATGGTGACCTGGCCTTTTCTTCAGGCACAAACTCAGAAAATGCCAAGAGTAAAAAAAAAAAAGCATCAAAGAGTTCACAAGTAGTTTTTTTAACAGTAAATATAATTTGAGATAATGACACTTTATGTGGATCTGGGATATTTTAAATTCTCTAAACTAGCCAGTAGAAATTAAGAAGTGTCAGTGCAAACATACAGATTATTATGGTGCATGTTATGTCAGAGCAGAAGCTCTGTAGATGTAAACGAGTGTTGCAGTAGTTCGTCTGTCTCCTGTGTTTCCCCCGAGTCTGTTGTTTTCACTGTTAACAGCACTGATCTGCAGAACAGAGAGTGGAGGGGTCACCACTCATCACCCGCTGCTGTATTTACCGTCCACACACACACACACACACACACACACACACACACACACACACACACACACACACACACACACAAACACTGGTATCCTCCATAACGAACAGGCCTCAGCAGTCTCATTTAATATTAATGTGTTTCTCTGACACCAGTGGCAAAGGAAGAGAAAAGAAAAGACAAATTGCCGCCGGTGACAGATTTTGTATGGAATCACTAAAATATGCCACATATCAAAATGCAAACAATTAAAGGGAAACCATATTTCAGCAGGCGCCTCCTCCTCACGCTGCCTCTCTCTCCTTCACTTGTTTGTTTCATTCTCTCTTTTCTCTTTTTCCTTGTATTTGTTCCCTTTCATCCTTTTATTCTTATCACTTTATTACTTCTGTCCCTTGATCTCAGCCGTCCTTGCTTCCTCTCCACCTTCCTTCTTCAACTTCCCTTTTCTCCTTAATCTTCTTGTTGTCTCTCTTCACATTCTCCTTCACTTTCTTCCTCTTCCTCTCGTCCTTGCTTTGATCTTCCTTTTTCTTCTCGTCTCTGACTGTCTCCGTCTTTCATCCCTCGTTTCTGTCTCTCTTCCCTCATCTTTTCCTTCTCTTCTCCATCTTCTTATTTTGGTTTTTGTAGTATTACTACTCCAGGGACTGACCGTGTGTTGGTTAAGACATGTTTTCCATATCTGCTCTCTGTTCCCCTGAGAACGACCTGCAGTGTATTTATACTCGTCCTCCATCTTGTCTCCTTCAGGTGTCGTCATTACAGAAAAGAAATTAAAATGTTACATTCGTAGGCCGAAGCTTTTTGCTGGTTAGTGAAGAATTAGACATAAAATAAGCTGCAGCAGCTGAATCTTCCTCCTACATTATTAATCAGCTCTAAGTGAAGCTGTTTTAACTTTATCTCACGTCATTGCTGATATCAGTCGTTACTTGGGGCTGAATTTGTCCAGATTGCTGATGTGTTTGTAGAGGAAGTCAGATAAATAGATTTAATTACGCCCAGCGGAGAAAACTCAGCAGCTTCTGGCTGTTTATCGAACAAAGGTGGCGCTAAAACCAAAATTAGACCCAGATTGGTTAATGTTGTTGTCAGTCAGAAAGCAGCCGTCAGTGACCCGCTGTGACCTTGTTGTTGGGCGGTGGGTCCACTTGTAGCCCGATCCCCATTTCCACCAGGAAACCACACCGTTTTTAACGAGCTCTTGTTGTCTATTTTTTGCTGTGAATGTTATTCTGTCTATTTCAAGCCTGAAATATTTTCCGACTAGTCTCACCGTGAAGCAGCGTCGTGTTGCCAGAACAGGAGAAGGAGGCGCAGAGTTACATCACCAACCTCTGTAGTGTTAATCTCTCTCTCTCTGTTGGTGCCCCCCGTTTCTCTCAGTCTGCTCCTCGGTTTGTTTCTCTTTCACCCTCCTTCTGTCTCTCTCTTTCCTCTTTACTGCAGACTCCGCTGAGATATATGCTCTTCTCCACAAATACATACAGAGCAATCTAATTACTGCGATAACATTTCTGCTTGGCTGATTAACTGTTCTCTCCGTGCCTCTGAACGCAGCAGCGTTGCTTCTATATATTCCTAAGCTCCTTATTTCCTCCCCAGTCGAGCTGCACTTTCACAGGAGCTTTGCCTCGCACGTCCGTCTCTCTCTCTTCTTTTCTCTCTGACTTCATGTCTTGATTCTTATTCTTAGTGTCTCTGGTTTGGTCTCCGATGAAGAGTCTGTTTAGTCGACTCTTTCCTCTTCGTTCTGAGAGCAACACATTTTTTTGTGTTTTCTTTAACGGCAGCTAAAGTTTCATAACTTGACCATAATGTTCATAAATGTGTTTATCTCTTTGCAGCAGAAGTTTTCATTTATCTTATAAATGTTACAGAACTTCAGGCACTTTTTTCCAAAACATAAATGTACATGAGGCACTTTGCTTTGAGCTTTAAAAAGCTTGATTAAAAGTAGTTATTTGATACTGATGAGGCTCCTTTCTCTTTCCCTTAACTTTTATTCCACATGAGTCTGTGTGTGGTTTAAGAAACTTGGCCACGGGTGTTTTGGCAGTTTCAGTCTTAAACCTGAGGGGCCAGAGTCTTTGCAGTCAGAGCCCCCGAGGCTCTGAAACAACGTACGATAGGGTTCATGTGGTTTCTCTTGATTTTACCTGAGTTGACTCCTTACGTTATTATTCTTTTTCTCTCTCTCTTCAAGGTAGGATGAAGTTAAACCTCCTTATTTACAGCAGAGACGAGCAGCTCTTTCTCTGCTTTATGCAGCATCAACACACACACACACACACACAACTCGTCAATTAAATCCCTGTCCTCGTCCAGAAAACACGACTTCACACACACACACACACACACACACACACACACGAGGCCGGGCAGCCTTCTCATGTCCCTCGTTATGGCTGCTGATAACTCACCACCCACTGACTCCCTGCTGCAGCAGATAGGAGAAAGCTTATTAAGACCATACACACTCAACTCTCACTGCCCACTGGCAGGAGTTGTTGTCACATCTGCAGAAAAACAAAGCGGCGCTAATTCTGACGACAGAAAAACAAAGAGATAGATGATTTCTTTAAAGAGTTGTGGACAAAAGCCTGAGATGAGGAAGAGGAGACGTGTGGTTTCAGCGTCTAGTTACGACGGTTTCGTCTCATCGACCAGTTTGTCGAACACTTTGAGTCGTCGGGGTTAATTGAGCAGGTCAGGTTGGTGACATCACCACGCCGTCGCTGTGATCTCCATGTTACATATAGAGCCTCATTAGAGAGCGGCTGCATGTCACACCCTCTCTCATACACTGTAGTAATGAGAATGACAGTAGCTGTTTTAATTACAGACCCAGTCTCTCTCTCACTGTGCAGCACATTTCCTGTGTAGCTGCTCGTCTGTTTTTGTCCAAATCACTGTGTTGATTTTTATAACATGTGGTCGTCACTATATTTAATAACTGACTGGAGAAAAAACAGTAGGGTAGAGTTTTTATTTCTCTTCTGAGGAAGTAGATGAATAAATTTCGTATAATATTTTATAGAAGTGACACAGATACAGTTGGGAGACGTTGAACTCCTGCCCAGGTTGACACCAAGGTGACGCATGGGTGACAGAGGTAGCGGCAGGCTAATGATGATAGCAACGTGCTAATAATGGTCCCGATGGCTCTAGTGACAGTGGGGAGTGTATTAAATGGGACACCAGAGCAGCCTGCCTCACCCGGACCCCCTACCTCCCCCTTAATGAGAGTTTGATGGAGTGGTTGTGTAGGTAGGTAATGCTAAGTTAATGAGATGTCCTACTGCATGAGACTGTTTGCAGTTCCCTACAGAGCTACAGTGTGTGTGTCGCCTCTCTTGATGTATATTGCTGTCTACTGGAGTGTGTGTGTGTGGCTGCTTACCTGTGTTTATGAGCTGATCATTGTGTCTGGTTTAGTGTGTGTGTTGCTTGTGTTTGTGAATTTATTTACTTCTGTTTGTGTTGTAGAGTATGGATCTGTCATTTCTGTCTTGGCGCAGCAGTCTGGCTCTCAACAGGAAATTAACTGTCGGATGTTTGAGTGAGTGACAGAGCAGAAAAATGTCCCAAGAAGAAACTGAATTAATAATAATAATAATAATAAAACAACAACAGAAGATGAACAGGGAGTAAAAACAGACAAAGAGATTTGGCTGGAAACGATGTGGAGTCTGTGTGATGAAGAAGGGATAAGATAATGGTAGAGTGGGGGATAATCACCTCCCTCATGGCAGGTACATGTCTCTAATTGGGAGTCCCACTCCCTTTACACATCTACCCCCTTTCCCTTTTTTTCCTTTTCCTTCCATCTCCTTCCAGACAATGCAGGAAGAAAAAGAGCCTTTCCTAATTAATGCAGATATAATGATGGGTCCAACTGTGGACCTCTGCCCCCTTGGAATGTTGATTAAAGCAGCGTGTGTGTGTGTGTGTGTGTTGTGTGTGTGTGTGTGTGTGTGTGTGTGTGTGTGTGTGTGTGTGATGCAGCTCATCCACATCCACACATAAACCTGGGGATTTTTGATAATCATATATTTATGTGTAACATAATTATATGTGTGTATTGAAGCATACTAAGATTAACTGTGCTGATATTTATAATATATATATATATATATATATATATTTATATATCACCCCCCCCTCACTCTCAACAAATACTAAATTCTATATGGTTATAATGGAGGTAATTGGTAGTCTGCTTTTGGCTGCAGCATAATGTGGGAGTGCTTAGAAAATGAAAATAGTTCCAAGGGTAAAAAAAACAAAAAAACGAAAAAGCTGCAGTTAAAAAGAAAAAAGATGCTGCGGCAGAGCCGACGCTGTTTCTGTGGCAAGTGAAGTGATCTCTAGGATGTGAGGTGGAAAAACATGAAAACATCAGAGCAACAAGGGCGTAGCACCGGTGGTTTCACCTGCAGGGACGAAGAAAATAAAACAAGGATGTTTCAGATGAAAAAGATCCGTTAACATGTTGTTGATTGTTCTGTTCTGTTATAACACCAATAGGTCATTTCTGTTCCGGATTTATGTAAAAGTCACATGACTCCTCATTTTAAATAAGAATAGCAGTGGTGTGATTTATCACAGTCTGTTCGCAGATAAAAGACGAAGCTTCATCAGCCAGAATAATGAAAATCACTAGTGTGGGCTCATCGTTAAGTGAGTGGAGGTGGTCGTCGAATGAAAATATAAAAATACACCTCAGAGTTCGATCAGGTCGTCTACTCCTGTCATTTTGTTTTGTTGACTCTATAAAAAGACGATGATCTGATCTGAACACGAGTGAAGTGAAGAGAGAAGATTTGCAAAAGAAACAAAAACCCTGATTTTGTTGTTGATTTGTTGTTGTTGTGCAGGACGGAGTCAGGTGGATGCGCCGTGCTGCTCTCGGCCCCGGCTGACCAGCAGGTTATCATTCAGGCTTCGTATCTGCCTGTAGCGGTGATGAGAAGTGCTTCGCTGTTAATGAGATAAACACAGACATTAGATTGTCTCAGTAGGAACTTGAAAGAAAAGGAGAGGACGAGAAGGAAAAAAGAAAAGAAGTAGGTTGACGGGTGAGACCGAGGAGGCGATGGAGAGAGAGCGGGTGGTGTTCATGGTGAGAAAGATGATGTGAGGAACAGATAGAAGGATATGAAATATTTAGAGAAAAAGCTTTGGTTAATTTCTTGAAAGTGTGAAGCAGAACTTCATTATAACCTCGAACGGAGGTGACGAGTATATTTTCTGTGTAAAATGAGGAAATAAGAGCAGCAGAATGATAATGATGATGACGGTCGTAATGGCAAAGTTGATAAGAAAATCATAACACACTGTGGTGTAACAGCTATTTTATTGGACGAAATGTTAAAATATTCATGCTCCATATGCTGCGTGACAACTGTACCCCTTTTTCATGTGCCCACACACACACACACACACACACACACACACACACACACACACACACACACACATTTGTGCTGGATTGCCGGTGCCTGCTGTGACATTATAACCATATCTATCATTAAGCAGTCTTTTTCCAGGCACAGCCACTAATGAATGCACAGGATTTAGAATGAGTTTGTGAAGCAGTGGGCGACGTTTTTCAGCTGATGCGATGTGGAGTGTGTGTGTGTGTGTGTGTTTTATCAACTCAAACTTTATTGTTTCATCATAAAAGTCTCCACAAGCAGCTTATTAAAGCACATAAACGTACCAGCAAAATATAAGAGTTTTGGTAGACTGATATTATCCTTTAAGGTTATTAAAATGAAATAGAAGTCGCATCAGGACTGAAATTCACCTTGTTGCATCTGTGTCTCGCCGTTGTCTTGTGTTCAGGTTTGGCAAGAAGAAGGATGATAAGAGCAAAGATGCAGCAAAAGCAGCCAAAAGTAAACTGGAGGCCTTGAGTGAAGAGGAGCTGGACAAGATCCCTGACAGCAGAGACGGGTATGAATCACTGAAAAGACTCTGTGTTGGTTTTGGCAGTTATTTGTGTCAGAATCAGAGAAGTTTACACCACAGGGCAGAGCTGTGAGAGCCAGAAGGTTCACACGATCGTACAGACGTATTTGTCAGTGTAGTAAATCGTTGTGATTGACACTTTAACTAACAAGCTGTGAATGGTCCTGATGCGGTAACATTCACCCACCTGGTCGTCCACAACAACTGTCTGTCTCACCACAGGCTCACGCGATGTTTATCCATCTCTCCTGTCTGACAGATACCGTCCACGAAACGCAGACGTCCACTCCGGCCACGTCACCCCCGACCCGGCCTCCCTCCCCAACATGGAGGATGACGACAGCGACCCCAACTACGCCCGCATCAACAACTTCTGCCAGGCTCCTTCACCTCAGCCGGTCATTAGTCGCACACCGTCTCCTGCAGCGGCAATATCAGGACCAAACCTGCCTCAGGTGTCCCCAGAGGAGCTGGATGGGCTCTACGCCAAGGTCAACAAGTCTAGACCCCCACCTGCTGCTCTGCACAACCAGCACCACACAGCAGCAGACAGGTGAGCGACGCAGCAACACGCTGATCACTTTCTGTTGGTTCATTTTCAACTGCCGACACACGCATACAGGCAGTATGTGTTTGTTTTTTTAAATGTGCTTTTGTGTCTTTTCCGTCTGCGTAGATGCACAAAGATGGTGCGTGTAGTTGTGTAGTTGTGTACACACAAGGTCATGAACCATGACTTGACCAGCGCGAGTGAGAGACCTTTTCCACATATCTACATTCATGACCTGCCAAGTCGGAAAATGCATAAAACATGAATGCATGTTTAAACTGTAGAGACACTCATATCTGCACGCACACACACACACACATATATAGGTATATATACACACACATAGAGCCCAGATGCAGCACAACACACCTCCCTTTGAATTTAATGTTTGTATTTAAAGACGCAGCACCTCTCAGACGCCAAATGTCAAATAAATATGTGGTTTTGTTTTCTAATTGTTGCTTTGTTAAATTGACCTTTGTTGAATATTTTATAGCACAAATGCACAGACAGCAACGTGCAGAAAAAAAAAGAATAGTGGAGAATTTTAAGAGCAGTTGTAGAGTAATGTGGTGGTGCCTCTGTCTCGGTGTAACAGCAGGTTGATGTTGTCATTTTCTCCATGTTAAATATCGTTACTGCTGAAGGTTGTTGAGTTGAACTTACAGCTGCAGAATCTAGAGAGGATTTTAATGCAAATGTATCATTTCCTGGTATGAAATAGTACAGGCCACATTAAAACTTCCCCTCAACTTAAACTTTGACAAAAATTACTATTGACTTGCAAATCAAAAACTAAACCCCAGACACCCAATCTAATCCAGAGAAAGTAGAAGGATGCAGAGAGAGAGAGGTTGGACATGGAGAGGAGACAGATGGGAATGGAAAGAAGTGACAGACGGAGAGAGAACAGAAAGCAGAAAATGAGTGAAGAGAAAGAGGAAAGAAAGAACCAAAGACAGAGCCAGAATGGAGACGGAAAGAGAGAGAGAGAAACACGCTAGGTAGGGTGAATATATTGAAGAGAGAAGTGACAGAGCAGAGGATGCAGACAAAAGAGGAGGAGGGATAATTAGCCACAGTCTAGCAGCCTGACAGATCTGTTAGACCACTTTAGCTCTCATCCACTAGTGGTGGGTACTTCATTACCAGCCTGTTTTCTCCCTCGGCCTCTCTGTCTCTTTCACTGTGTCACTTGTCCGTTCTCTCTCCCCTGTTTGCTCTTAATGTATATTCAATAGTCTTTAGCATTAGCATGATGGATGAAGCGCTTTCGTTGGCTTTGGCTTGTTAGCTCTGTATGTACGTGTGTCCCCAGAGACAAAGGAGGACAGATATAAATGTCCAATGATGCTGCTGCTAGTGGGCGGCCGTACTGCACATGGTGAGGGGAGCGAGTAGGGAGACGATCTGTGACAAAAGGTCTCAAAGCTGGACTCGATCCAGAATCCTAGACCATCAGGCCTCCGTGATCCAACACTTGGCATTGTTACTTCAGCACCAGATGTGTTTTCATCTGTAGATTTACTCTGTTTTCATGATGTTTGGTTGAAATCGTTGGAAATCGAGGCCACGACTATGATAACAACGCCCAAGTTGTAATAAACCACAACTTCTCTTTAAATAGTGTAGCCGGCCGTGTCGGATGAAGCGTATTCCCTCGGTTTCACCCGTCCACATCCCACATCCAGACTCACACCTGCTCCCTCATCAACATCCACTATTTCCATTCACGTTCCACCACCTGCGGCTTGGACGAGGGCGCTCATTCACAAAGTCTGTGCGTCTGTTAAAACACACAACAGGCGTGTATGAGGTTAGAGCACCCCCCACCCCCTCCTCCACACACACACACACACACACACACACACACACACGGTCAGAAATAGACACACACGCAGCAGAGCCACCCACATGTAATATTTCTGCAAGGAAGCCCAGTGTAACCTAGCAACAATGCTGTGTGTGGTCCGGTGAGTTTCATACCACGGCACCAAAAATGATTGGTCTGAGCTCAGCGCTCATTCCTGTGTGTGTATGTGTCTGTGTCTGTGTGTGTGTCTGTGTGAGTGAGTGTGTGTGTGTGTGTGTGTCTTTAAGTTGAAATGCAAACAAGCCTACTTTCCACTTCTCCAGTTTCACAGCACATAACACTCCTGCATCGTGCTGCATTTTTATTGTTTCCAAGGGAACGATGTATCTGTTTCTTTCATCTTTTTACATTACACTGTTTTAATGATGCTACTCATTATGCAGCACATGTGGGAGACGACGTTTGCTTCTGAAATCCCTCATGTTAATTTAGTTTTATCCAAATGTTTTTGAAGGTAAGTGTGCAGGAGTAGTCTACGTGTGTTTGCATAGTTTTGCCAACTGAGACGTTGCTACAGCCTCCTCCTCCTCCTCCTCCTCCTCCTCCTGTCTAGCCCCTCAGCAGTGGACTTCCAGCTCTGTCTCCCTAATTTACTGTCGGACATTTTCATTAGGCCTTCAATGGCAGGTGTGTGCCGTGATGGGCGTCACATTTGATTAGAGCTATGCTAGAGGCTGACCTGTGGAAAAAAAAAGGTTAGCTATGCTTGTCAAATTTTATTAGCCAGAAGGCACTCTTCGTACCTGGAGCAAGAAACAGGAAGATGAGATGAAAGAGGAAGCGAGCGAGAGAGGCCAGAGCAGAGAGATGTAAGGACGCGTGAGATGTGTGTTGTAACATTGGCCGTTGTGCTCAGAGAGAGAGGAAAGAAGATGAAGGTGAGCTTGTAAAGCTAAGACAAGTAAATGACACATCAGTGAACAAGCTCCCAGATTTCTACCGAGGAACACATGCCACTGAGTTTACCTGACTCTGTGGCAAAGTCCAACTCTAATCACTGCAGACAGACGTGACTGTTGGGATATATCAGAAAAAATACACTGTCTGGATGTAGATACAAGTCCTGAGTATTGTTGGTTTTCTTCTTCTTCTGCACCGATGAGACAGTTTCATTCCCCCATAGACACAAAAGAAGAGAAGCAAGAAGTGTGAAAGAAGCAGAGCAGATATTATATAAGGAGTCTTCACATTAATGCAGATGAAAATTCACCTCCTGTGCATCGCAGAGAGAAAACACATCTTGTTTTCAGCTGTGGATTCACTTGTCATCTGCTTAAAGAAGAAGAGAAGAGCAGGAAGACAAAGGAAATGTTGTTCTGTTGAGAACAATACAACATTAATGTGGTCTGTGTATCAAGACGCTTTTATTATCTTTTATTGCCGCTCTGTCTGAGCAATTAAAATGTTTCCTTTTTCCGCTGAAGCAGCTTCCAGACTTCCTTATGTTCATGGTCAGTCACACAGATGAAAGGAAGGAAGTTGGTGTTTGGTTGGGAGTTAATCAACTTTCTTTTTTATGGCTGTGCCTTTCACTAGCAGACTTTCCACCACAATACATGATGAGTAATATGTTTTAATGGTTTTTGTTATTTAACTTCTTCAGCCTAATCACCCTGACCCCTCCAGGCTGTAACCCGCTGCTCTGACTCCATCAGTCCAACATAAAACATGATAATCACATTTGTTGAGACAAATACACCAGTTTTAGGTCGTGTGGAGAACAACTCAAGAAGATTTCAATTTGAAGTTTCATCTCTCCTTTAATTTTACGGGACTGCAGAACGAATTTACTAAATAACCTCTTTAATTTATCAGAAAATGAGTCTTCAGTCCTGCTCTGGCTGTGGCTTTAAACTGGATCTGTTGTTTTTCTGAACAAACTCAAAAGACTCGCTCTGATTCAGTTTTTCTTCAAGTTTGATAAAGTGCCTGTTTCTGTAGATTTCACTACGACTCAGAGAGACTGGTAACAGAGTAGAAAGTATGAAGTGGTACGTTTCTTTCTGCAGTGAAAACCTCTTTGTTTTCCCATTGCTTCCAATTTGGAGCTCCGTTGAGTTTCTGTCTGACTCGATTCCTCAATTTCTACATCAGGAAACCAAACATTGACCGTGCACTTTGATGTGTGCTTACCTCTGGTGCGCAGACAGCAAAGGAAAAACCTGCCTTCCTGCGATGTTTTCCATTCAGTGCGTTGTGTTTTAAATCCTCTCACCACAGCAAAAAGAAGAGGAAGAGGAAGAAGTCACCGAACCAGCCGGTGGCGGCGCACAGGCCCTAATTAGTCTGCCCTCACACTGACAAACACCGCGGGAGAGTCGCTTCCCTCACACTCTCTCTCCTCGTTCTCTTTCATATGACAATCGTTTTCTCTCGTCACTTCAGTTCTCCTGATCTTTCCTTTCACTCGTCTCCAAGTTTCCATCCTCTGTCTTCACGTCGCTCTCATTCTGTCGCGTCTCTCGTTTCCTGCTCTCGTCCCTCTCCTCCTACAGCCTCAGATCAACCTGCACAGTCACATGAACATGATGCATGAAGAAATAACTCATCTGACTTAAGTGGTATCAACCTCTGTGTGGTTGAGCTAATAGCGTAAAAAAGCTTTATTGATTTATTGATCGGTTGGAGTCTGCAGTATTTACATGTCAGCCACCGAACGTACAACATTTATGTAAAGAAAAGACAAAAGAAACGACAGAGATTTGATCTAAATCTCCACGTTTATAATTGTTTTTTAAAAGGCCGTTCGGAGGAAGTGTCACCTGACTCTTCTCCTCCTATCACACGTCTCTGTTGAGATAATTGTAGATCACTGCAGCTTAGATCTGTTGTGTTTATGCATCTGGCCTCAGGCCTGTACACAGACAATCAGCAGTGGTTATTAGCTTCTGATGACAACAGGGGAGTCTACCTGTGTCTCTAAACACACACACACACACACACACACACATATATATATATATATAAACATATATACATACACATATATAAAAACCAGGACGTACACACTCTGGCTCTGTTTAGGAAGCAGAACTGAACTGCCCCCCACCTCCTTTTTAATGTTTTATCCAGAATCAGCCTCTGTCTTCAGCCATTAATATGATAATATTTGGCGCCGTCAGTGATGGACGCTGCGGCATAATGAGATAATTACAGTGTTGTTTCATTTGGAGAGCGACACACACGTTCAATCAAAATGGCAGCCTTAATTACGAGCCCAGGGATTGGCTAATGGGTTCGGTAGAAGAGGGTGGCGTGAAAAAGAAAAAAAAAACTCAACTTGGCTTGGTGTGTTTGTTCGTTCTCCGAGGGTCTGTCTGTTTGTCTGTTTGTTTGTTTGTGTGTGGTGCAGTGGGGCTGGTGGGCGGCGCAGGGTTAGTAAGTAATAAAAAGCAAAGTAATAAGAGAATAAACAAATAAAACAAGAGATTAAGTGTGAATATCTTAACGGCAAGGTTGTCTGCAGGACGCTGCTCTTCAGGGGGGAAACGGAGATTAGAATTGATTAGCTTTGTGTTGAAACCAGCCATTAAACCAATCTGAAGAATCTCAACAATTAACACAGCCTGGTGCTGCCTCAGATATCCGTCTTTATAAAGCTCAGCGTCTGTTGGCATTTCAAACACAGCACAAAAACTTTTGCAAAGTTCTTTCCTCATGGCAACAAATCAGGATTGAGTATTGTGCCCAGAGCGACGACAGAAACTACACACACACACACACGATTGTGCAGAATGATGGCAACACTTTGCATATCAACATACTGGCACTGAGACGTGTATGACTCAGCCACTGAGCTGCATTAAACCAGGGGACGTATATACACACACACACACACACAAACACACTGTGAGTGCGTCACACGTCCCAAACTACAGGGACCCACTCCACACACACACTGAAACACACACCTCCATACATTCCTGAGGTTTTCTTCACAAACACAAACATATAGTCAGAGTCTAAGGCAGATTGTCTAATTAAAGGCAGGGTCACAGGAGAGACTTAAACATGTAAGCTGTGTGATTCACTAATGAACTTCTCTATCTGGTGTGTGTCTCTCGGCCGCTCTCTCTCCTCGGTCAATATCCGCCTGGAGGTCAGACCATTAGACTGATGCAGCCTGTGTGTGTGTGTGTGTGTGTGTGTGTGGGAGGGAGGTTGTTTGATGTGCCAGACAAAGACCCTCCTTGTGGTGCATTTGTTAAAGGTGTTTTGAGTATTTTTCTCCTGATGCACAAGCAGGCTGCAAAGTTTGCTTTTTCTCCTTATATGACTTTTTTTATTTTTTTCTCTATGAATATTTTTAAGCGGCGTCTATCTCCTGAGGACCAAATAGCAAACGAAACGAGACGAACGGCATATCAGTGTCAGTGTTAGATACCTGTTCCTGGAGCAGCCAGTAAACACAGATAAACGACAGCACTGTGTCGTACTTTGGTTTCACATCCTGAAGGATTATGCTCAGTCATGTGCACAGTTTCCTTTTGTGTGTGTATATAGATATATATATATATATATATATATATATATAGGTGTGTGTGTGTATCCATACCCTTGTTTATGCTCAGGTTTATATTCTCAGGTGTGTGCAGCTTATCTAACATTAAGGTCCAGTGAGCATGATGACGTCTTTAAGTTTTGTCCTCATTCTGTCCTCAGTTACTCACAGTTTTTTTTTTTTTTTTACTTTGCTGATTTATTCTTCATTTTTCACCTTTTGGTCACTTTTCAAAGGTTAGATTCTACAGGATCATTTAGGTGTTGGCTTGTCAGTCTTTCTGTCTGTAGTTCAGTCCTGGATAACACCCCCGTCGCTCTATGTGGCTTTTAAGTGAAAAGGCACATCCATCAAATGGTTTTATGCCATTTTTCTTGCTTGGTTGTCTCTCTGTCAGCTATAGAAAGTTCAGTTCAGGCACTGATGTCTTCTCTGAAGCTCTACTTTGTGGATATTATCTGTCTGCTGTCAGTCCTCCTGCACTGTCTCGGGTTGTCAGTGTGAAGCCAAAGGATACCGGTGGATTTAAAAAAGAAGAAGCTGAATGTGTTAAACTCCACCTGCGTTTTTCTGCACTTTTTTTATTCTCGGAAAAAAGAGACAACTAACTATAACTATCTTGAGATCACACGTCGTTGAATATTCATCGCTGTCGCCGTTGAACCCTCGTTGAGAAGCGTGTTAGTTATTTAATTGCTGTTATTTACACCTTCTTTCTGTGTGTGTGTGTGTGTTGCAGTGATCAACGTTTCCACGGGGTGTTTCGAGATCACCAGCCGCCTCGAGCTGCTCCGGTTTACGAGGAGCTGGACGTCGCACGACGCCGAGTTCTGGACAACGACCCGAACCGGGTGAGTGGACGCGTCTCAGAGACGTCTGTAGTTTTAAAGAGACTGACTCTAGTTTAAAGATTGAAACGTTAACTGGAGGGAACATGTGTGTGTGCCTCCAGTGTTCCTCTGAGCCTGTTTCCTCCTGCGTCTTTTCTCAGGCTATTTTCAGCTCTCTTGTTAACATTTTGAGGTGCTGTGCCACCGAGGCGGCGCCCGTTCTCCTCCTCATTTAGTTTATGGAGAGATCTATTAGACTGGTGACATTTCCATCCACCCGCTCTTTCAGCTCTGTACCTCAACCTTGTCCCTTTTCTTTTCTCTTTCACCCAATTGCTTCTCCATTTTTTCCTTTCCCTCTCTGATGGGCTTGTCTGTTCCTAATTCTCTCAACCCTCCTTCTCTGTCTTATTTTGGCGTCAGTAACAATGGTCTGAAATGCCTCGCTGTAGCTGCTTCTCCCGACCAAAACTGCATTGCTAAATGTCCCTGAACTTGTATTGATCCAGCATGAGGAATCATTTCATTTGCCTCCGTACACTCCCGAACTCAGCATACTTATGATGGAAATCAATACACATTTATCAGCCATTTTAAAAAGGGTTTTTTTTTTTTTTTTTTGATCGCGCGCCCAAGGATGCAGAAAATCACGTTTGATCCGAATCAGAATCACTGACGCCGGCCGCAGCGATTTTGCAAAAGCTTTTCCTCAGAGCTAGATTTATTTTTCATCAAGTGACACAAGTGAGTGAGAGAGAAGATGAGACATGAGGGAAATATGGGATGGATTTACTGACGCCGTCACACGACACAACCTCTCGCCCGCTGCGCTCACTTCCTCGCTTATTGTGGTCTGTGTTTATTGAGCAATGAAGCCTTGAGAAGCGGTCTTCATTAGGTGCTCGCAGACACACACCACGGTTGCTTTCTTTGAGGCCCTGAAGGCTTCGTCACTCATTACACATACCTGTGCAGCATGTGTTTCTGCCTCACTTTGTCGTGACTCTGTAGTGAAACTCTGATGCAATTAAAGCTCAGCGAGCGTGAGGCGCAACCTCTGATCTGATCGTTGTTTTTTTTTCCTCCAAAAAGAAAAAGGAAGACAGTGTGGTCCACAGTTAAAAGCAGCAGTGGGTTCCTCCCCTGAGGAGCCCGATAATGAAACACCCCACTCACAGTCACACTCACACACTTGCAGACAAACGTAGTGAGAATGGAAACACTAAAACATCCGGTTACATGAAGTTACATGAGGCACAAGAACAGAGAGAAGATGATAATGGAACACTGAAGTGAAACATATGGGCTGACAAACAGTGGGAAGGATCATTTTAGTAAAAAGTATAAATTGTTAAGATTATATATGAAGGAAGTGACTCACAGTTTTTCTTCTTTTTCTAAAACAGCATATAAGTTTGAGTTGATAACATTTTGTGATGATCTGATGAAGTAACTGGGACCTGTGGTGAGTTCAAGATGCTCGATACGTATCAAAACGTTTAATTCATCAGAAACAGACGTATGTTTTGTGAATTAAACTAAATCAACACATTGAATAACATTTAAAAAAAACCCTTGGTTTCTTATCAAACTCTGGATAAATAGCATAAATATGTTTTCTTCCTCCACTGAGGTGCAGAGAAAACCGCACCATTTATAAGCAACTTGAATGGCTTTTTAACTGGGCGGGTTACGTATACGTTGGAGCTGATTGGATGAGTGATGAGCACCAGAAAACGACCTCGACAGACTGTTGAAGATCATTACAAATTGTTAAATCAAACACATCGTTCAATCAGGAAAACGTAGCAAAACGTTGTGCTGCTGAACTCACCCTGATGTTTAAACGCTGCTTGTTTTAAATAAATACATTTAGAGGAGTTTAAGTTCGACACAAATAAACTAAGTTGTGTAAAAGAAACAGTAAAGTTCTAGAAGTAAAAAGGTTCAGAAAATGTTGTAGCTGAAACCAACACGAGGCTGAACTGTTACTGTCACACACACGTTGACCAGCAGAAGAATAAACAGACATGAATAGATCATCTGACCACAGTCTGAGCTTTTATTCTCACTTTTGTTTATGTCAACTATGCTTCATATATTACCCACAATCCTCTAGTTGTTCGTATGAGACACAGTGGACAAGGCGAGTTTCCTCTTAAACATCTGTATTTATTTTAGGATTTTAACGTCATTCACACCTTTGATTACTCAACACATTTACCTCTGCTGTGTCTCTGTGTTCTATGAGGGGTGTGTAAATGGAGGCCACTTCAGTGCCGTATTCACTCTCTTCAGCCTTTTAGCCGCCGCCGCCGTCACCACGCCGCTGCTCTTTTATACTCAGTCATTACTGTAACCTTGAATGGTTAAAAAGGTTTTTCCATGCTCTCCAACACAAGGCCAGGGCCACCGTTCTCCCTCTCTGAGTGGTTTTGTGTGTTTGGAAGAGACTGTGTGTGTGTGTGTGTGTGTGTGTGTGTGTCTTGAACAAAAGAGGATGCTGGGTAACACACTAACCGAAGCTGACATAAACAGAAAGGAGATAAAAGAGTGTGATGACGATGTCTATTTATGTCTGGTTTTATTCTCTCATCGGTCGTCTATCTACTTCATATAGAGGTGGAGTTGTGTGAGTTGGTGTGTGTGTGTGATTGTGTGTGGTGGGCCACATTAAAGTGTGTGTCACTGGATTTGTGTGTGTGTGTGTGTGCAGTTAAATCTGGATTTTAAAAAAACCTTTTCTTTTCTTTCTTTTCTGTCTATCTGTCTCTAATTTGACCCGTCCTCCATGTTCCCCGTCTGCAGATAGGTCACACTTGTAATTATGACAATCACACTGTCCCTGTCTCCCTCTCTCTCTTGTCTATTTTCTCTATATGCTAATGATAGGTTCTCTGTAACGTCTTGATGGCCAATTAGACCATAAAAGTAAACCGACGGCTTCTTTTATAGGCGTCTTGGTTCTATAAGTTGAATCGAGAAGAACTTTTCCTCCTGAGACGCCATATTGTTGTTAACAGGGACACATATTCATTATTTTATATAGTTTATTGATTTATCCAACAATCTTAAAATTTTCCCATAATGCACCTTAAAGTTCACACTCTGTTATGAATTAGTTTCTTTATTTCCAAGTCAACGATGACGACGTCTGATGAAAACAACCTGATGTCGTCATAAAAACGATCACTCACATATTTATGACTTTTCTCCTTCATTCATTCATTCATTCATTCATTCATTCATTCATTCATTCATTCATTCATTCATTCATTCATTCATTCATTCATTGTTGGCCTATTTGCCCCCTAGTGGTTGTTATTGTTAGATCGAACTGCCCCAACGGCTAAAGAAAACACTGACTGAGGGTCAGTTATTATTCACTTTGCTTCCTGTTGTCCTGACTACATCACGACATGTCTATTATGATGTAAGTCCACTGTCTGTGTGTGTGTGTGTGTGTGTGTGTGTGTTATCTGAAACGAATGACTTAGATTCTGAGCAGAGAAAAAGAAGAAACACACACACTCATGAAGTCATGCATCTTATCTCCAACTCATTACCCTGTAAATCGTAAACACCACTGGCAGCACATGTGACACCTTAATGAACACAAAAGTCACAGAGACACACACACACACACGCGTCATTATACAACACACACAGAAACACTCACAAGTCCAGATATGAGTCGTCATCCGTTGCGCAGCTGTTTTTTTGTACTTCTCTCTAATGTTGTGTGTGTGGACATCCATCACCTTGATGATATTTTAATGTCACATCCTCAGGCTGTCTCAATCTCTCCCCACCGACTCTCTCACTTTTTCTCCCTCCCTCCTTCCCCCTCCCACACGTCGGCCATCACTTCATAAATAAACCCCCACATCATTAAGTAAACACGCACCAGCCTGTCACGGTGATAGATGGCCTCTACACACTCACACACACTCACACACACAGGCCCTGGTGATCTGTGCGGGGTGCTTCATGCCCACAGGCTAAACCCTGATGGGGTTTTTGTTGTGCCCAGAGTCCTAATGAACAAACACATATTCATCCGTGAACCTGAGAGGGCTCTCCTCAGTGTCTAACAAAGTCAGACACTTATTATCAACTGTATGTTTCCAAAATAAATAACTAAAACTTGAACCGACGCTGCTTTCTGCTGACAAGTGTCTCCTCTTACCACACACACACCCTCCGCTGTGCACAGTTCAGACTCATTCTGTCTCACTCACCCAAGACACACACACAGAGCGCAGGTGTAATGGATGTGCTGGCAGCCCGGTCCCTGCTGTGTGCCCACTGTTGTGGAGGCTGCCACTAAAGTAGTGTATCCCAGCAGAAAGCTGCTTTCAAAGACGAGAGCGAGACCCGAGGGAGCGGGATGGAGGAGAGGAATGAGGCAGAGATGGAGGCGGCGTTGAGGGGGTGGAGACGAGGCTGCAACAGAGACAGAGAGAGAGAAACAGAGAGGGGTATGTGTTTATGAGAAAGAGGAGAAAAGAGGGAAAGTGATGAAGCAACAGAGCAGCGTTGAAGCCGAAGCAAACAAGACTTAAAGAGGCGCTTTAGGGGGAAGATGGGAAATGATACATACATCGAACAAGAGAACAGATGGGATGGAGGAAATAAGCGACACATGGAGGCGGAGGTGGTCTCAGTGGTCACAAAGACTGAAACTAACATGAAATGATGTGAAATCTCAACGTGCAGATGCCAAAGAAGAGGAAATGTCCCTTCAGGGATTAATGACGCTGTAGTCTGTTTCTCCAGATAATTAAAAACATGTTCACATAAGCTATTAAAATAAAAATGTAGATATATAAAGATGATGATCTGGAGCGTTGGAGGCCGAGATGCTAGTTTTTCTGCATATGGAGGAAGTTGAGAGAGACAGCAGCTGGTCCGGGGGTGTTTCTCTGAAGGAGGCTGCACTAATGTTAGTCTAATGTTAGTGTTAATCAGGTTAGCATATGCCCTGTGTGAGTGTGTGTGTGTGTGTGTGTGTGTGTATATAAGGTTTTACTGATGCACCTGCTCCATTTTAATGAGGAACGAGAGGAAGGACGACCAGTGAACATGAACTGTCACTCAACATCTCACTGCGTCTGTCTGACTCTCCTCCTCTCTCATACACGCAAACACACACACACTTGTGCATCTCTCTCTCTCTCACACACACACACACACACACACACACACACAATCCCCATGGGAAAAGCCGCATTTGAAGTACTTGGATCACCAAGCAAGTTGGATTAAGTCCTGCTTTCTATTTTTCACTAACATGCTCACAAATTTAGAAATGTAATACCCTCACTGACTTAACACACATGTGCACTTACATCAAACACACACACACACACACACACACACACACAAATGAATGTTAACACACACACACACAACTACAAACAAACCAAAACCAACATTCTTATGTGTACGAACACACACGCACACATATTTTATAAGTGACTTTTAAGAGGTAACATACCACAAACACATAAAAACACACAATTCACAATCAGCCAAGGAGGCATGGACACACACACACACACACACACACACATACACACTCTGTCACCATCAAAGGGCTGTAAACCTCAGCTTTGGCCAAACTGAAGCTGTTCTCAGAGTTCATTTCTCTGCAGGAGGTTTCTGCCAAATCCATGCTGGCAGCTCACACACACACACACACACACACACACACACACACACACACAGAACTTTTTGAGGAAAATCTCATAATTCAGTAATTACAAGAAATGCAGTCTCCTGATCCTGGTTTCCTCATGACCTCTTCTGAGATCAGTCTTTTCCTCAACACACACATCCTCGACTTTCTGTCACACACACACAGTCCTCTACCTACCCTGTGCAGCCGTCGAGGTTTGTGCTGATTAAAGGCTGCCCGTTGGTCCTTGACTCTCGGGACCAGGCTGAGCGCTATTCTGGCCCGTATAATTGCACAGGCCTCACCACAAGTTAGTGTTTGGATCATACACCCCAGAATAATCCTGAACAAGCTACTGTGACCAGCTACTGAAAAACAGGCTCAAGAGGAGGAAAATGACAGAGGAGGAAAGAGGCAGGAGGTGAAGCTTACAGCAGAATGTTCTATGTTAATGTCGGGGTTGGAGTGATGATTAAAAAATCAAAGTCGTGCTGCAAAGATTGTTCCTCCTTACAAACCATTTAGTCCAAAATTCAGCCTCGCGAGCCCATTTTAGGTTACGGTCGTTGCTAGACAGTAGAGATAATTCCATGTTTTGCAATGCTAATTTAATTGAATTTGCACTAATACCTTGAAATGTTCCAGAATACTGCATTATCAAGAATGGATGCTTCATGAATATTCTGAGAATAAATTGATTTGCTTTTTTAAAAAAAAAAAAAAAAAAGACGAAAAGAAAAAAAGAAAAAAGTAAAGTAATGTTGGTGTTTCCTCTTGACAGAAAACAGCAGCTTTTGTCGGTGGATTTTAATGGAAACTACAGTGAATGAAAACATCATAGAAACGTTTCAAATCTCCAAATCCTCTCATCTGTTGCTCCGTATGCTCAATGTGTTGCCAACAATCGTCTTTTGTTCATGAACAATAGTTTTAGCAGCTCTGTGGAACTTCAGCAACGTTGAATGTTGAGTTTTTACTCAAAACTCTCAAAAAATGTAAAACTGTGCTGATGTGTGTGAATATTTCCTGACCTTCGTCTAGTTGTGTTTCAGGGATCGTTGTGGTCGTGATGCTGTGACAACGTAACTGTTTGGCCTTTAGATGTTTCTCTTATGTCGACGCTAACGACGTAGCATCGTTTTATGCACAAATGTGTGAAAAGACACAAACTTGTTCAGTTTGATTTGTAACATTTGATATGTGTTGTTTTTTTATTTGGGTTGTAAAGTGTAAAGTTGCCATTTTGACAAATAAGTTGACATTTCGGGACATTTATGTCACTGTGACATTTCAGACTTGAAAAGACTCTTACTCTGAAGAGCAGAGAGACAGTGTGACACTGTCTTTGTGTTGACTTTATTTTGAAACTTCTGACTTGGTGTTAGAAGTTGGTGGCGCAGATATCACATCTGTAGACTGTGGATTGATTCACGTTTCTAAAACCTTTTTAACCGTCTGTGTTGTTTCACATCAGTCTGTTGCTTCATCTCATCGTTTGATTGATGCACTTCCTCCTCCATCGTCTCTAAAACACACAGATTCAGAACCAGACTCTTGTTCACACTCGTCAGAGCGACCGAGACCAGAGCGAACGTCTCAGTCCTGTGTTATGTTTCCACACAGTTTTGTTGACATGAGTTTTCACACACATGTAGCAGCACCTTTCTCCCTGTTTTCTCTTTACAAAGTCACGATGAGTGATTCCATCCACGGACTCCTCCTCTCTGTCCTTGTCTCTCTAGTTCTTCCCTGAGGCTCCACACACTCCTCCTCCTCTCCTCTCTTTTGTTTTAAGTCACTTCATTCCAATGCTGCTCAGCAACCGGGTGAGGATTAAAAAAAAAAAATTTCCTCCCTCCTCCTCTCCGTCTGGGCCCTTCGAGGCCTACAGGGACTTATTTGGTGTCTGTCTTTATCCCCACAGCTTGTCTCTGGCCTACGGGCAAAATGCAGAGTGTGATCAGTCTGTGAGTTGATAGAAATCTCCCATTCACCTCCTCACTCGCCCGCTCTCACTTCAAAGCACGTCGCCACTGTGACTGCATTTAAGAAGAGACGACGCAGCGAGGTCGGCTACGTGTGCACGTGTCTCAATTCACACAGAAGGAAGTTGATTATTAAATTTATTTGGGATATAAATCACTTTAGACTTGAGTTAGTGGATATTTCTTTACACAGAGTTGGTAACGTTTACAAAACATAAAACTGTGAGTGGACGAATGAAACGACGGTGACTGTTTAACCTGAGACACGTGACCTGACAGAAGTGGAGCTGGTGGAAGGTGTGTGTGTGTGTGTGTGTTTGTAGCATGTAGCACGCACACACACACACACACTGTGTGACTGCTTTATCGCAGCTTGCTGAAAAAAAAAATAACCTCAACACAGCCCTGTCTCACTTAGTCACACATCCTCTTACATACCTTTTGGGGCATCATGACCTGGAGAGGGGAGAATGAAAGCAACCACACACACACACACACACACAGTCTCACACATGCACACACTCATACACACACACACACACACACGTGCAGACTCACAGGGGTATTTGGATGTTATTTCAGTGAACAGTGGGGAGGCAAACAAACCCGCAGAGGGAGAGCAACAGGGACACAGCCCCAGTAAATAAACAACACCCCATGGCCACTGTCATGACTGCCGTGGTCACACACACACACACACACACAGAAGAGGTTTAGGATGCATGTAGATTAAGAAAGTAAACGTGTGGTAAATCACCTTTGACCTTATTATTTAACATTATTAGAAAGTCAGTGCTTCAGTTTGATCAGAGGTTTGATTGACATCATCGATCAGATAATTTGATAAGAATCCACATTCTTCATGGAACCATCTCACACACAAACACAGCAGACAGAGCAGCTCTGAAGAGTGAGAGAAATTGTCCAGTAACAAAATGTTCTTGGCTAATTGCCACTTTAACTAATCAAATACCCTCTCAGGCTGCAAAACATATCTTTCTCTGAGTGTGTTTGTTGGACTAAATGACATCAGTACATTTCCCACAGAGCCAATGTTCGCTCTGATGCGTGTAAACACATTCAATTTATTTAGACTTCATGTAAACGGTTTGAAAGTTTAATCCAAAGCAAATTTATTTGGACAGATAAAGTAGTCTGCACGGAGCAGCAGCCGATGATGGAAGTCGCTAATATTATCAGGAGCTTTCTCTACTAATGAGATCATTGTTTTTCACGCTACCTGTTATTTCTCCATACGTGAAGATTAAACACACACACACACACACACGTCCATGTCAAAGTCTGAATGCAACTATATGTAAATGTTAAAAGTCACTCTGAGGTCAAGAGTTTAGGTCTAAACAAACACCAACAATGAATACAATTACAAGCAGATTGGCCTATTACCAAAATAGAGTGCATTCCAGTCTGAGTGTGTGTAACCTTTGGTCTCCGTGTGTGTGTGTGTGTCTGTATACATGTGTGTGTGTACCATCTGCTACTAACGAGCTCGGAGAGAGCAGGATCCAGGTGTGGGAGTGTTTAGTGTACACATGGGGACCAGTGAGCCTCCTGTTTGAGACACACACTCAGACTTCTGATACAGTATAATCTCATGTACCAACAGGATAATAGAAATTATGTCGTATTGTTTTCTAAAATCTCTCTGCACTAAAGAAACTCGTCTAATGTGAAGATGCAGCTGAGGCTTCGTCAGATGTTTTTGCACCACGACATGGTGTTAAATTCTTAATACATTTCTACTATAACTTATAAAATTCATCCTGTTTCTCTGTGCGTTGATACACGTGCAGTATTATATAGTACAAGTGTGTTTGCTTGTATTTCTGGGTGTGGTTTCTTCATATCGCAGCATTTATTTAGAGTTTAAACTCCCAGCTGTCAACAACTATTGGCAGCAGCGGTAAAGACTGTGTGTTACTCACTAGTTCCTGCTATGGTTTGTTTTGCGTCCACCTACTCACACACCACATCTTTAACAACTTCTCTGTCAGTTTTTTCTCTTCCCTGCCAACTCAGTTCTGTCTCTCTCTGCCTCTCTGTCTTATCTGTTCCCTCTTCCTCCCACGAGGGAGTCGGCAAAATCCCATCGCGCTGATTTTTCTAGGGAGGTGGCGAGGATGGATATCAGGTTGGGTGCCGTCTCGTCGTGCCAGGGCGCGAGGGCGAGGTTGCCAATAGGAGGTGGGCCTGGGGTGCCAGGCAGAGGCTCCACACTGAGACGCATGCTTCATTAGCATCCAAGACGGAGGGAGAAAAGGATGGAGGGATGCAAGGAGGAATAGATGGCTATACAGGAGGCTAATTATGCTGTTTGAAAAGAGGCGGCAGAGGAAAGCGGTTTGGAAAAGACGAATCTGAGCATCTCAGTCACAGGACGAAAGCGCTGCTTGGGCATTGTGTCAAAGCACTTGGACTCTAATTTGAGGCTTATTGTATATATGAGCATCGCAAATTTACAGCAAAGTTAAAAGTGCTCCAAGAAATTCATTTCCTGAGCTCCGGCAATACTTTGTGATGAATGCGACAGCTGTGCTGCTAGAGTTGATTGGTGTCTCTGTGTCTGCCTGCTTGTGTGTGTGTGTGTGTGTGTGTGTGTGTGTGTTGTGTTCCAGTGCTTATCATCTGGCACTGTCAAGGCGTAGCTTTCCAATTTGGAAAAATGGAAAAGTGACTTTGTGCTCATTCACACTCTCACACACACACACACACGCCAGCCATTCTGTCAGAGCGTTTGTCAGCTGCTGAATTGCAACGAACGCAGTGACTCCGCAATTATACACTTTATAAGAGAGATTGTTCTGATATGTTAGTGCTCATTCACTTCCTCCGATGAGAAAGTATTAAAAGCAGGTCTGTTGATTGAAACATTTGGGGGTTTAAATAACATGAATGCATGAACACACACACACACATACACACACACACACAAAGCTGCAGTAAATGCCAAGTCGAACAACGTCTCTTAGTTTTAGAGTTTTACCACCTGACTCTCATGTGAAACAGGAAATTCCCCATCGTGTGTGTGAGTCTGACGACGACTCCAGAGAGAATCAACTTTCTTTAAGCTACTGTTGGCACAAAACATCAGCTCTTCCCCTGATAACCTCACACACACACACACACTCTTCAGTAGATAAGTGTGTATCAGATGTCACCAGGTTCGTGATGAGGACGTGAACACTTGGAGGACTTTCTCTCTCCGGTCCGACTGCTGCGTTTTCAAACCAACCTGGATGAATTTCATATTGCTGTTTTACCCGTTAGGTTGCCATGGTGAGACTGAGACGTGTGT